>CAWVNZ010001725.1:0-99549 GCA_963930735.1 Dioctria linearis | reverse complement strand
AAAATTTGCGACAGTAAAAAATTAATTTGTGAGAAATTTACTATAGAAAAGGCAATCCCTGGATATTTAAAATTTGCGACAGTAAAAAATTATTTTTTTGCAAAATTTACTATAGAAAAGGCGTATTTAAAATTTGCGACAGTAAAAAATTATTTTTTGAATAATTTACTATAGAAAAGGCAATCCCTGGCGTAATTAAAATTTGCGACAGTAGAAAATTATTTTTTGAATAATTTACTATAGAAAAGGCAATCCCTGGCGCAATTAAAATTTGCGACAGTTGAAAATTATTTTTTGAATAATTTACTATAGAAAAGGCAATCCCTGGCGTAATTAAAATTTGCGACAGTAAAAAATTATTTTTTGAATAATTTACTATAGAAAAGGCAATCCCTGGCGTAATTAAAATTTGCGACAGTAGAAAATTATTTTTTGAATAATTTACTATAGAAAAGGCAATCCCTGGCGTAATTAAAATTTGCGACAGTAGTAAATTATTTTTTGCATATTTTACTATAGAAAAGGCAATCCCTGGCGTAATTAAAATTTGCGACAGTAGAAAATTATTTTTTGAATAATTTACTATAGAAAAGGCAATCCCTGGCGTAATTAAAATTTGCGACAGTAGAAAATTATTTTTTGAATAATTTACTATAGAAAAGGCAATCCCTGGCGTATTTAAAATTTGCGACAGTAAAAAATTATTTTTGAATAATTTACTATAGAAAAGGCAATCCCTGGCGTATTTAAAATTTGCGACAGTAAAAAATAAATATTTTGAAAAATTTACTGTAGAAAAGGCAATCCCTGGAGCAATTAAAATTTGCAACAGTAGAAAATTATTTTTTGAATAATTTACTATAGAAAAGGCAATCCCTGGCGTAATTAAAATTTGCGACAGTAGAAAATTATTTTTTGAATAATTTACTATAGAAAAGGCAATCCCTGGGATATTTAAAATTTGCGACAGTAAAAAATTATTTTTTGAATAATTTACTATAGAAAAGGCAATCCCTGGCGGATTTGAAATTTGCGACAGTAAAAAATTATTTTTTGAATAATTTACTATAGAAAAGGCAATCCCTGGCGCAATTGAAATTTGCGACAGTATAAAATTATTTTTTGAATAATTTACTATGGAAAAGGCAATCCCTGGCGTATTTAAAATTTGCGACAGTATAAAATTATTTTTTGAATAATTTACTATAGAAAAGGCAATCCCTGGCGTAATTAAAATTTGCGACAGTAGAAAATTATTTTTTGAATAATTTACTATAGAAAAGGCAATCCCTGGCGTAATTAAAATTTGCGACAGTAAAAAATTATTTTTTGAATAATTTACTATAGAAAAGGCAATCCCTGGCGTAATTAAAATTTGCGACAGTATAAAATTATTTTTTGAATAATTTACTATGGAAAAGGCAATCCCTGGCGTATTTAAAATTTGCGACAGTATAAAATTATTTTTTGAATAATTTACTGTAGAAAAGGCAATCCCTGGCGCAATTAAAATTTGCGACAGTATAAAATTATTTTTTGAATAATTTACTATAGAAAAGGCAATCCCTGGCGTAATTAAAATTTGCGACAGTTGAAAATTATTTTTTGCAAAATTTACTATAGAAAAGGCAATCCCTGGGATATTTAAAATTTGCGACAGTAAAAAATTATTTTTTGAATAATTTACTATAGAAAAGGCAATCCCTGGCGTAATTAAAATTTGCGACAGTATAAAATTATTTTTTGAATAATTTACTATGGAAAAGGCAATCCCTGGCGTATTTAAAATTTGCGACAGTATAAAATTATTTTTTGAATAATTTACTGTAGAAAAGGCAATCCCTGGCGCAATTAAAATTTGCGACAGTAAACAATTATTTTTTGAATAATTTACTATAGAAAAGGCAATCCCTGGCGTAATTAAAATTTGCGACAGTTGAAAATTATTTTTTGAATAATTTACTATAGAAAAGGCAATCCTTGGCATATTTAAAATTTGCGACAGTATAAAATTATTTTTTGAATAATTTACTATAGAAAAGGCAATCCCTGGCGCACTTAAAATTTGCGACAGTAAAAAATTAATTTGTGAGAAATTTACTATAGAAAAGGCAATCCCTGGCGCAATTAAAATTTGCGAGAGTTGAAAATTTTTTTTTGAATAATTTACTATAGGAAAGGCAATCCCTGGCGTAATTAAAATTTACGACAGTATAAAATTATTTATTGAATAATTTACTATAGAAAAGGCAATCCCTGGCGTAATTAAAATTTGCGACAGTTGAAAATTATTTTTTGAATAATTTACTATAGAAAAGGCAATCCCTGGCGGATTTAAAATTTGCGACAGTAAAAAATTAATTTGTGAGAAATTTACTATAGAAAAGGCAATCCCTGGGATATTTAAAATTTGCGACAGTAAAAAATTATTTTTTTGGAAAATTTACTATAGAAAAGGCAATCCCTGGCGTATTTAAAATTTGCGACAGTAAAAAATTATTTTTTGAATAATTTACTATAGAAAAGGCAATCCCTGGCGTAATTAAAATTTGCGACAGTATAAAATTATTTTTTGAATAATTTACTATAGAAAAGGCAATCCCTGGCGTAATTAAAATTTGCGACAATAGAAAATTATTTTTTGAATAATTTACTATAGAAAATGCAATCCCTGGCGTATTTAAAATTTGCGACAGTAAAAAAGTAATTTTTGAATAATTTACTATAGAAAAGGCAATCCCTGGCGTATTTAAAATTTGCGACAGTAAAAAATTAATATTTTGAAAAATTTACTGTAGAAAAGGCAATCCCTGGAGCAATTAAAATTTGCAACAGTAAAAAATTATTTTTTGAATAATTTACTATAGAAAAGGCAATCCCTGGCGCAATTAAAATTTGCGACAGTTGAAAATTATTTTTTGAATAATTTACTATAAAAAAGGCAATCCCTGGCGTAATTAAAATTTGCGACAGTAAAAAATTATTTTTTGAATAATTTACTATAGAAAAGGCAATCCCTGGCGTAATTAAAATTTGCGACAGTAGAAAATTATTTTTTGAATAATTTACTATAGAAAAGGCAATCCCTGGCGTAATTAAAATTTGCGACAGTAAAAAATTATTTTTTGAATAATTTACTATAGAAAAGGCAATCCGTGGGATATTTAAAATTTGCGACAGTAAAAAATTATTTTTTGAATAATTTACTATAGAAAAGGCAATCCCTGGCGGATTTGAAATTTGCGACAGTAAAAAATTATTTTTTGAATAATTTACTATAGAAAAGGCAATCCCTGGCGCAATTAAAATTTGCGACAGTATAAAATTATTTTTTGAATAATTTACTATAGAAAAGGCAATCCCTGGCGTAATTAAAATTTGCGACAGTTGAAAATTATTTTTTTGGAAAATTTACTATAGAAAAGCAATCCCTGGGATATTTAAAATTTGCGACAGTATAAAATTATTTTTTGAATAATTTACTGTAGAAAAGGCAATCCCTGGCGCAATTAAAATTTGCGACAGTAAAAAATTATTTTTTGAATAATTTACTATAGAAAAGGCAATCCCTGGCGTAATTAAAATTTGCGACAGTTGAAAATTATTTTTTGAATAATTTACTATAGAAAAGGCAATCCCTGGGATATTTAAAATTTGCGACAGTAAAAAATTATTTTTTTGCAAAATTTACTATAGAAAAGGCAATCCCTGGCGTATTTAAAATTTGCGACAGTAAAAAATTATTTTTTGAATAATTTACTATAGAAAAGGCAATCCCTGGCGCACTTAAAATTTGCGACAGTAAAAAATTAATTTGTGAGAAATTTACTATAGAAAAGGCAATCCCTGGCGCAATTAAAAGTTGCGACAGTTGAAAATTATTTTTTGAATAATTTACTATAGAAAAGGCAATCCCTGGCGTAGTTAAAATTTGCGACAGTATAAAATTATTTTTTGAATAATTTACTATAGAAAAGGCAATCCCTGGCGTAATTAAAATTTGCGACAGTTGAAAATTATTTTTTGAATAATTTACTATAGAAAAGGCAATCCCTGGCGGATTTAAAATTTGCGAAAGTAAAAAATTAATTTGTGAGAAATTTACTATAGAAAAGGCACTCCCTGGGATATTTAAAATTTGCGACAGTAAAAAATTATTTTTTTTTGCAAAAGTTACTATAGAAAAGGCAATCCCTGGCGTATTTAAAATTTGCGACAGTAAAAAATTATTTTTTGAATAATTTACTATATAAAAGGCAATCCCTGGCGTATTTAAAATTTGCGACAGTAAAAAATTATTTTTTGAATAATTTACTATAGAAAAGGCACTCCCTGGCGCACTTAAAAATTGCGACAGTAGCAATTTAATTTGTGAGAAATTTACTATAGAAAAGGCAATCCCTGGCGCAATTAAAATTTGCGACAGTTGAAAATTATTTTTTGAATAATTTACTATAGAAGAGGCAATCCCTGGCGTAATTAAAATTTGCGACAGTTGAAAATTATTTTTTGAATAATTTACTATAGAAAAGGCAATCCCTGGCGGATTTAAAATTTGCGAAAGTAAAAAATTAATTTATGAGAAATTTACTATAGAAAAGGCAATCCCTGGGATATTTAAAATTTGCGACAGTAAAAAATTATTTTTTTTGCAAAGGTTACTATAGAAAAGGCAATCCCTGGCGTATTTAAAATTTGCGACAGTAAAAAATAATTTTTTGAATAATTTACTATAGAAAAGGCAATCCCTGGCGTATTTAAAATTTGCGACAGTAAAAAATTATTTTTTGAATAATTTACTATAGAAAAGGCAAACCCTGGCGCACTTAAAAATTGCGACAGTAAAAATTTAATTTGTGAGAAATTTACTATAGAAAAGGCAATCCCTGGCGCAATTAAAATTTGCGACAGTTGAAAATTATTTTTTGAATAATTTACTATAGAAAAGGCAATCCCTGGCGTAATTAAAATTTGCGACAGTATAAAATTATTTTTTGAATAATTTACTATAGAAAAGGCAATCCCTGGCGGATTTAAAATTTGCGACAGTAAAAAATTAATTTGTGAGAAATTTACTATAGAAAAGGCAATCCCTGGGATATTTAAAATTTGCGACAGTAAAAAATTATTTTTTTGCAAAATTTACTATAGAAAAGGCAATCCCTGGCGTATTTAAAATTTGCGACAGTAAAAAATTATTTTTTGAATAATTTACTATAGAAAAGGCAATCCCTGGCGTAATTAAAATTTGCGACAGTAGAAAATTATTTTTTGAATAATTTACTATAGAAAAGGCAATCCCTGGCGTAATTAAAATTTGCGACAGTAGAAAATTATTTTTTGAATAATTTACTATAGAAAAGGCAATCCCTGGCGTATTTAAAATTTGCGACAGTAAAAAATTATTTTTTGAATAATTTACTATATAAAAGGCAATCCCTGGCGTATTTAAAATTTGCGACAGTAAAAAATTAATATTCTGAAAAATTTACTGTAGAAAAGGCAATCCCTGGCGCAATTAAAATTTGCGACAGTAAAAAATTATTTTTTGAATAATTTACTATAGAAAAGGCAATCCCTGGCGCAATTAAAATTTGCGACATTTGAAAATTATTTTTTGAATAATTTACTATAGAAAAGGCAATCCCTGCCGTAATTAAAATTTGCGACAGTAAAAAATTATTTTTTGAATAATTTACTATATAAAGGCAATCCCTGGTGCACTTAAAATTTGCGACAGTAAAAATTTAATTTGTGAGAAATTTACTATAGAAAAGGCAATCCCTGGCGCAATTAAAATTTGTGACAGTTTAAAATTATTTTTTGAATAATTTACTATAGAAAAGGCAATCCCTGGCGTAATTAATATTTGCGACAGTATAAAATTATTTTTTGAATAATTTACTATAGAAAAGGCAATCCCTGGTTGATTTAAAATTTGCGACAGTAAAAAATTAATTTGTGAGAAATTTACTATAGAAGAGGCAATCCCTGGGATATTTAAAATTTGCGACAGTAAAAAATTATTTTTTTTGCAAAATTTACTATAGAAAAGGCAATCCCTGGCGTATTTAAAATTTGCGACAGTAAAAAATTATTTTTTGAATAATTTACTATAGAAAAGGCAATCCCTGGCGTAATTAAAATTTGCGACAGTAGAAAATTATTTTTTGAATAATTTACTATAGAAAAGGCAATCCCTGGCGTAATTAAAATTTGCGACAGTAGAAAATTGTTTTTTGAATAATTTACTATAGAAAAGGCAATCCCTGGCGTAATTAAAATTTGCGACAGTAAAAAATTATTTTTTGAATAATTTACTATAGAAAATGCAATCCCTGGCGCACTTAAAAATTGCGACAGTAGAAAATTATTTTTTGAATAATTTACTATAGAAAACGCAATTACTGGCGTAATTAAAATTTGCGACAGTAGAAAATTATTTTTTGAATAATTTACTATAGAAAAGGCAATCCCTGGGATATTTAAAATTTGCGACAGTAAAAAATTATTTTTTGAATAATTTACTATAGAAAAGGCAATCCCTGGCCGATTTGAAATTTGCGACAGTAAAAAATAATTTTTTGAATAATTTACTATAGAAAAGGCAATCCCTGGCGCAATTAAAATTTGCGAGAGTATAAAATTATTTTTTGAATAATTTACTATAGAAAAGGCAATCCCTGTCGTAATTAAAATTTGCGACAGTTGAAAATTATTTTTTGCAAAATTTACTATAGAAAAGGCAATCCCTGGGATATATAAAATTTGCGACAGTAAAAAATTATTTTTTGAATAATTTACTATAGAAAGGCAATCCCTGGCGCACTTAAAATTTGCGACAGTAAAAAATTAATTTGTGAGAAATTTACTATAGAAAAGGCAATCCCTGGCGCAATTAAAATTTGCGACAGTTGAAAATTATTTTTTGAATAATTTACTATAGAAAAGGCAATCCCTGGCGTAATTAAAATTTGCGACAGTATAAAATTATTTTTTGAATAATTTACTATAGAAAAGGCAATCCCTGGCGTAATTAAAATTTGCGACAGTTGAAAATTATTTTTTGAATAATTTACTATAGAAAAGGCAACCCCTGGCGTATTTAAAATTTGCGACAGTAAAAAATTATTTTTTGAATAATTTACTATAGAAAAGGCAATCCCTGGCGTATTTAAAATTTGCGACAGTAAAAAATTATTTTTTGAATAATTTACTATATAAAAGGCAATCCCTGGCGCACTTAAAATTTGCGACAGTAAAAATTTAATTTGTGAGAAATTTACTATAGAAAAGGCAATCCCTGGCGCAATTAAAATTTGTGACAGTTGAAAATTATTTTTTGAATAATTTACTATAGATAAGGCAATCCCTGGCGTAATTAATATTTGCGACAGTATAAAATTATTTTTTGAATAATTTACTATAGAAAAGGCAATCCTGGTGGATTTAAAATTTGCGACAGTAAAAAATTAATTTGTGAGAAATTTACTATAGAAGAGGCAATCCCTGGGATATTTAAAATTTGCGACAGTAAAAAATTATTTTTTTTGCAAAATTTACTATAGAAAAGGCAATCCCTGGCGTATTTAAAATTTGCGACAGTAAAAAATTATTTTTTGAATAATTTACTATAGAAAAGGCAATCCCTGGCGTAATTAAAATTTGCGACAGTAGAAAATTATTTTTTGAATAATTTACTATAGAAAAGGCAATCCCTGGCGTAATTAAAATTTGCGACAGTAGAAAATTATTTTTTGAATAATTTACTATAGAAAAGGCAATCCCTGGCGTATTTAAAATTTGCGACAGTAAAAAATTATTTTTTGAATAATTTACTATAGAAAATGCAATCCCTGGCGTATTTAAAATTTGCGACAGTAAAAAATTAATATTTTGAAAAATTTACTGTAGAAAAGGCAATCCCTGGCGCAATTAAAATTTGCGGCAGTAAAAAATTATTTTTTGAATAATTTACTATAGAAAAGGCAATCCCTGGCGCAATTAAAATTTGCGACAGTTGAAAATTATTTTTTGAATAATTTACTATAGAAAAGGCAATTCCTGGCGTAATTAAAATTTGCGACAGTAAAAAATTATTTTTTGAATAATTTACTATAGAAAAGGCAATCCCTGGCGTAATTAAAATTTGCGACAGTAGAAAATTATTTTTTGAATAATTTACTATATAAAACGCAATCCCTGGCGTAATTAAAATTTGCGACAGTAGAAAATTATTTTTTGAATAATTTACTATAGAAAAGGCAATCCCTGGGATATTTAAAATTTGCGACAGTAAAAAATTATTTTTTGAATAATTTACTATAGAAAAGGCAATCCCTGGCCGATTTGAAATTTGCGACAGTAAAAAATAATTTTTTGAATAATTTACTATAGAAAAGGCAATCCCTGGCGCAATTAAAATTTGCGACAGTATAAAATTATTTTTTGAATAATTTACTATAGAAAAGGCAATCCCTGGCGTAATTAAAATTTGCGACAGTTGAAAATTATTTTTTGCAAAATTTACTATAGAAAAGGCAATCCCTGGGATATTTAAAATTTTCGACAGTAAAAAATTATTTTTTGAATAATTTACTATAGAAAACGCAATCCCTGGCGTAATTAAAATTTGCGACAGTAGAAAATTATTTTTTGAATAATTTACTATAGAAAAGGCAATCCCTGGGATATTTAAAATTTTCGACAGTAAAAAATTATTTTTTTTAATAATTTACTATAGAAAAGGCAATCCCTGGCCGATTTGAAATTTGCGACAGTAAAAAATAATTTTTTGAATAATTTACTATAGAAAAGGCAATCCCTGGCGCAATTAAAATTTGCGACAGTATAAAATTATATTTTGAATAATTTACTATAGAAAAGCAATCCCTGGCGTAATTACAATTTGCGACAGTAGAAAATTATTTTTTGAATAATTTACTATAGAAAAGGCAATCCCTGGGATATTTAAAATTTGCGACAGTAAAAAATTATTTTTTTGCAAAATTTACTATAGAAAAGGCAATCCCTGGCGTATTTAAAATTTGCGACAGTAAAAAATTATTTTTTGAATAATTTACTATAGAAAAGGCAATCCCTGGGATATTTAAAATTTTCGACAGTAAAAAATTATTTTTTGAATAATTTACTATAGAAAAGGCAATCCCTGGCCGATTTGAAATTTGCGACAGTAAAAAATAATTTTTTGAATAATTTACTATAGAAAAGGCAATCCCTGGCGCAATTAAAATTTGCGACAGTATAAAATTATATTTTGAATAATTTACTATAGAAAAGCAATCCCTGGCGTAATTACAATTTGCGACAGTAGAAAATTATTTTTTGAATAATTTACTATAGAAAAGGTAATCCCTGGCGTATTTAAAATTTGCGACAGTAAAAAATTATTTTTTGAATAATTTACTATAGAAAAGGCAATCCCTGGCGTATTTAAAATTTGCGACAGTAAAAAATTAATATTTTGAAAAATTTACTGTAGAAAAGGCAATCCCTGGCGTAATTAAAATTTGCGACAGTAGAAAATTATTTTTTGAATAATTTACTATAGAAAAGGCAATCCCTGGCGTATTTAAAATTTGCGACAGTAAAAAATTAATTTGTGAAAAATTTACCTGGCGAAATTGAAATTTGCGAGAGTAAAAAATTATTTTTTGAATAATTTATTATAGAAAAGGCAATCCCTGGCGTATTTAAAATTTGCGACAGTAAAAAATTATTTTTTGAATAATTTACTATAGAAAAGGCAATCCCTGGCGTATTTAAAATTTCCGACAGTAAAAAATTAATATTTTGAAAAATTTACTGTAGAAAAGGCAATCCCTGGCGCAATTAAAATTTGCGGCAGTAAAAAATTATTTTTTGAATAATTTACTATAGAAAAAGCAATCCCTGGGATATTTAAAATTTGCGACAGTAAAAAATTATTTTTTGAATAATTTACTATAGAAAAGGCAATCCCTGGCCGATTTGAAATTTGCGACAGTAAAAAATAATTTTTTGAATAATTTACTAAAGAAAAGGCAATCCCTGGCGCAATTAAAATTTGCGACAGTATAAAATTATTTTTTGAATAATTTACTATAGAAAAGGCAATCCCTGGCGTAATTAAAATTTGCGACAGTTGAAAATTATTTTTTGCAAAATTTACTATAGAAAAGGCAATCCCTGGGATATATAAAATTTGAGACAGTAAAAAATTATTTTTTGAATAATTTACTATAGAAAAGGCAATCCCTGGCGTAATTAAAATTTGCGACAGTATAAAATTTTTTTTTGAATGATTTACTATAGAAAAGGCAATCCCTGGCGTAATTAAAATTTGCGACAGTATAAAATTATTTTTTGAATAATTTACCGTAGAAAAGGCAATCCCTGGCGCAATTAAAATTTGCGACAATAAAAAATTATTTTTTGAATAATTTACTATAGAAAACGCAATCCCTGGCGTAATTAAAATTTGCGACAGTAGAAAATTATTTTTTGAATAATTTACTATAGAAAAGGCAATCCCTGGGATATTTAAAATTTTCGACAGTAAAAAATTATTTTTTGAATAATTTACTATAGAAAAGGCAATCCCTGGCCGATTTGAAATTTGCGACAGTAAAAAATAATTTTTTGAATAATTTACTATAGAAAAGGCAATCCCTGGCGCAATTAAAATTTGCGACAGTATAAAATTATATTTTGAATAATTTACTATAGAAAAGCAATCCCTGGCGTAATTACAATTTGCGACAGTAGAAAATTATTTTTTGAATAATTTACTATAGAAAAGGCAATCCCTGGGATATTTAAAATTTGCGACAGTAAAAAATTATTTTTTTTGCAAAATTTACTATAGAAAAGGCAATCCCTGGCGTATTTAAAATTTGCGACAGTAAAAAATTATTTTTTGAATAATTTACTATAGAAAAGGCAATCCCTGGCGCACTTAATATTTGCGACAGTAAAAAATTAATTTGTGAGAAATTTACTATAGATAAGGCAATCCCTGGCGCAATTAAAATTTGCGATAGTTGAAAATTATTTTTTGAATAATTTACTATAGAAAAGGCAATCCCTGGCGTAATTAAAATTTGCGAGAGTATAGAATTATTTTTTGAATAATTTTCTATATACAAGGCAATCCCTGGCGTAATTAAAATTTGCGACAGTTGAAAATTATTTTTTGAATAATTTACTATAGAAAAGGCAATCCCTGGCGTAATTAAAATTTGCGACAGTAGAAAATTATTTTTTGAATAATTTACTATAGAAAAGGCAATCCCTGGCGTAATTAAAATTTGCGACAGTATAAAATTATTTTTTGAATAATTTACTATAAAAAGGCAATCCCTGGCGGATTTGAAATTTGCGACAGTAAAAAATTATTTTTTGAATAATTTACTATAGAAAAGGCAATCCGTGGCGCACTTAAAATTTGCGACAGTAAAAAGTTATTTTTTGAATAATTTACTATAGAAAAAGGCAATCCCTGGCGTAATTAAAATTTGCGACAGTTGAAAATTATTTTTTGAATAATTTACTATAGAAAAGGCAATCCCTGGCGTAATTAAAATTTGCGACAGTAGAAAATTATTTTTTGAATAATTTACTATAGAAAAGGCAATCCCTGGCGTAATTAAAATTTGCGACAGTAGAAAATTATTTTTTGAATAATTTGCTATAGAAAAGGCAATCCCTGGCGTAATTAAAATTTGCTACAGTAAAAAATTATTTTTTGAATAATTTACTATAGAAAAGGCAATCCCTGGCGTATTTAAAATTTGCGACAGTAAAAAATTATTTTTTGAATAATTTACTATAGAAAAGGCAATCCCTGGCGTAATTAAAATTTGCGAGAGTAGAAAATTATTTTTTGAATAATTTACTATAGAAAAGGCAATCCATGGCGCAATTACAATTTGCGACAGTAAAAAATTATTTTTTTGAATAATTTACTATAGAAAAGGCAATCCCTGGCGCAATTAAAATTTGCGACAGTTGAAAATTATTTTTTGAATAATTTACTATAGAAAAGGCAATCCCTGGCGTAATTAAAATTTGCGATGGTAAAAAATTATTTTTTTGCAAAATTTACTATAGAAAAGGCAATCCCTGGCGTATTTAAAATTTGCGACAGTAGAAAATTATTTTTTGAATAATTTACTATAGAAAAGGCAATCCCTGGCGGATTTGAAATTTGCGACAGTAGAAAATTATTTTTTGAATAATTTACTATAGAAAAGGCAACCCTGGCGTAATTAAAATTTGCGACAGCTGAAAATTATTTTTTGAATAATTTGCTATAGAAAAGGCAATCCCTGGCGTAATTAAAATTTGCGACAGTAAAAAATTATTTTTTGAATAATTTACTATAGAAAAGGCAATCCCTGGCGTTTTTAAAATTTGCGACAGTAAAAAATTATTTTTTGAATAATTTACTATAGAAAAGGCAATCCCTGGCGTAATTAAAATTTGCGAGAGTAGAAAATTATTTTTTGAATAATTTACTATAGAAAAGGCAATCCATGGCGCAATTACAATTTGCGACAGTAAAAAATTATTTTTTGAATAATTTACTATAGAAAAGGCAATCCCTGGCGCAATTAAAATTTGCGACAGTTGAAAATTATTTTTTGAATAATTTACTATAGAAAAGGCAATCCCTGGCGTAATTAAAATTTGCGATAGTAAAAAATTATTTTTTTGCAAAATTTACTATAGAAAAGGCAATCCCTGGCGTATTTAAAATTTGCGACAGTAGAAAATTATTTTTTGAATAATTTACTATAGAAAAGGCAATCCCTGGGATATTTAAAATTTGCGACAGTAAAAAATTATTTTTTGAAAAATTTACTATAGAAAAGGCAATCCCTGGCGGATTTGAAATTTGCGACAGTAGAAAATTATTTTTTGAATAATTTACTATAGAAAAGGCAATCCCTGGCGCAATTACAATTTGCGACAGTAGAAAATTATTTTTTGAATAATTTACTATAGAAAAGGCAATCCCTGGCGGATTTGAAATTTGCGACAGTAGAAAATTATTTTTTGAATAATTTACTATAGAAAAGGCAACCCTGGCGTAATTAAAATTTGCGACAGCTGAAAATTATTTTTTGAATAATTTACTATAGAAAAGGCAATCCCTGGCGTAATTAAAATTTGCGACAGTTGAAAATTATTTTTTGAATAATTTACTACAGAAAAGGCAATCCCTGGCGTAATTAAAATTTGCGACAGTTGAAAATTATTTTTTGAATAATTTACTATAGAAAAGGCAATCCCTCGCGGATTTGAAATTTGCGACAGTAAAAAATTATTTTTTGAATAATTTACTATAGAAAAGGCAATCCCTGGCGCAATTAAAACTTGCGACAGTAGAAAATTATTTTTTGAATAATTTATTATAGAAAATGCAATCCCTGGCGTAATTAAAATTTGCGACAGTAGAAAATTATTTTTTGAATAATTTACTATAGAAAAGGCAATCCCTTGCGTAATTAAAACTTGCGACAGTTGAAAATTATTTTTTGAATAATTTACTATAGAAAAGGCAATCCCTGGCGCAATTAAAATTTGCGACAGTAGAAAATTATTTTTTGAATAATTTACTATAGAAAAGGCAATCCCTGGCGGATTTGAAATTTGCGACAGTAAAAAATTATTTTTTGAATAATTTACTATAGAAAAGGCAATCCCTGGCGCAATTAAAACTTGCGAGAGTAGAAAATTATTTTTTGAATAATTTACTATAGAAAAGGCAATCCCTGGCGTAATTAAAATTTGCGACAGTAGAAAATTATTTTTTGAATAATTTACTATAGAAAAGGCAATCCCTGGCGTAATTAAAATTTGCGACAGTTGAAAATTATTTTTTGAATAATTTACTATAGAAAAGGCAATCCCTGGCGTAATTAAAATTTGCGACAGTTGAAAATTATTTTTTGAATAATTTACTATAGAAAAGGCAATCTCTGGCGCAATTACAATTTGCGACAGTAGAAAATTATTTTTTGAATAATTTACTATAGAAAAGGCAATCCCTGGCGGATTTGAAATTTGCGACAGTAGAAAATTATTTTTTGAATAATTTACTATAGAAAAGGCAATCCCTGGCGCACTTAAAATTTGCAACAGTAAAAAATTATTTTTTGAATAATTTACTATAGAAAAGGCAATCCCTGGGATATTTAAAATTTGCGACAGTATAAAATTATTTTTTGAATAATTTACTATAGAAAAGGCAATCCCTGGCGTAATTAAAATTTGCGACAGTTGAAAATTATTTTTTGAATAATTTACTATAGAAAAGGCAATCCCTCGCGGATTTGAAATTTGCGACAGTAAAAAATTATTTTTTGAATAATTTACTATAGAAAAGGCAATCCCTGGCGCAATTAAAACTTGCGACAGTAGAAAATTATTTTATGAATAATTTACTATAGAAAATGCAATCCCTGGCGTAATTAAAATTTGCGACAGTAGAAAATTATTTTTTGAATAATTTACTATAGAAAAGGCAATCCCTTGCGTAATTAAAATTTGCGACAGTTGAAAATTATTTTTTGAATAATTTACTATAGAAAAGGCAATCCCTGGCGCAATTAAAATTTGCGACAGTAGAAAATTATTTTTTGAATAATTTACTATAGAAAAGGCAATCCCTGGCGGATTTGAAATTTGCGACAGTAAAAAATTATTTTTTGAATAATTTACTATAGAAAAGGCAATCCCTGGCGCAATTAAAACTTGCGAGAGTAGAAAATTATTTTTTGAATAATTTACTATAGAAAAGGCAATCCCTGGCGTAATTAAAATTTGCGACAGTATAAAATTATTTTTTGAATAATTTACTATAGAAAAGGCAATCCCTGGCGTAATTAAAATTTGCGACAGTAAAAAATTAATTTGTGAGAAATTTACTATAGAAAAGGCAATCCCTGGCGCAATTAAAATTTGCGACAGTAGAAAATTATTTTTTGAATAATTTACTATAGGAAAGCCAATCCCTGGCGTAATTAAAATTTGCGACAGTTGAAATTATTTTTTGAATAATTTACTATAGAAAAGGCAATCCCTGGCGCAATTAAAATTTGCGACAGTAGAAAATTATTTTTTGAATAATTTACTATAGAAAAGGCAATCCCTGGCGGATTTGAAATTTGCGACAGTAAAAAATTATTTTTTGAATAATTTACTATAGAAAAGGCAATCCCTGGCGCACTTAAAATTTGCGACAGTAAAAAATTATTTTTTGAATAATTTACTATAGAAAAGCCAATCCCTGGCGCAATTAAAATTTGCGACAGTTGAAAATTATTTTTTGAATAATTTACTATAGAAAAGGTAATCCCTGGCGTAATTAAAATGTGCGACAGTTGAAAATTATTTTTTGAATAATTTACTATAGAAAAGGCAATCCCTGGCGTAAATAAAATTTGCGACAGTAAAAAATTATTTTTTGAATAATTTACTATAGAAAAGGCAATCCCTGGTGGATTTGAAATTTGCGACAGTAAAAAATTATTTTTTGAATAATTTACTATAGAAAAGGCAATCCCTGGCGCAATTAAAACTTGCGAGAGTAGAAAATTATTTTTTGAATAATTTACTATAGAAAAGGCAATCCCTGGCGTAATTAAAATTTGCGACAGTAGAAAATTATTTTTTGAATAATTTACTATAGAAAAGGCAATCCCTGGCGTAATTAAAATTTGCGACAGTAAAAAATTAATTTGTGAGAAATTTACTATAGAAAAGGCAATCCCTGGCGCAATTAAAATTTGCGACAGTAGAAAATTATTTTTTGAATAATTTACTATAGGAAAGGCAATCCCTGGCGTAATTAAAATTTGCGACAGTTGAAAATTATTTTTTGAATAATTTACTATAGAAAAGGTAATCCCTGGCGTAATTAAAATGTGCGACAGTTGAAAATTATTTTTTGAATAATTTACTATAGAAAAGGCAATCCCTGGTGGATTTGAAATTTGCGACAGTAAAAAATTATTTTTTGAATAATTTACTATAGAAAAGGCAATCCCTGGCGTAATTAAAATTTGCGATAGTAAAAAATTATTTTTTTGCAAAATTTACTATAGAAAAGGCAATCCCTGGCGTATTTAAAATTTGCGACAGTAGAAAATTATTTTTTGAATAATTTACTATAGAAAAGGCAATCCCTGGGATATTTAAAATTTGCGACAGTAAAAAATTATTTTTTGAAAAATTTACTATAGAAAAGGCAATCCCTGGCGGATTTGAAATTTGCGACAGTAGAAAATTATTTTTTGAATAATTTACTATAGAAAAGGCAATCCCTGGCGCAATTACAATTTGCGACAGTAGAAAATTATTTTTTGAATAATTTACTATAGAAAAGGCAATCCCTGGCGGATTTGAAATTTGCGACAGTAGAAAATTATTTTTTGAATAATTTACTATAGAAAAGGCAACCCTGGCGTAATTAAAATTTGCGACAGCTGAAAATTATTTTTTGAATAATTTACTATAGAAAAGGCAATCCCTGGCGTAATTAAAATTTGCGACAGTTGAAAATTATTTTTTGAATAATTTACTACAGAAAAGGCAATCCCTGGCGTAATTAAAATTTGCGACAGTTGAAAATTATTTTTTGAATAATTTACTATAGAAAAGGCAATCCCTCGCGGATTTGAAATTTGCGACAGTAAAAAATTATTTTTTGAATAATTTACTATAGAAAAGGCAATCCCTGGCGCAATTAAAACTTGCGACAGTAGAAAATTATTTTTTGAATAATTTATTATAGAAAATGCAATCCCTGGCGTAATTAAAATTTGCGACAGTAGAAAATTATTTTTTGAATAATTTACTATAGAAAAGGCAATCCCTTGCGTAATTAAAACTTGCGACAGTTGAAAATTATTTTTTGAATAATTTACTATAGAAAAGGCAATCCCTGGCGCAATTAAAATTTGCGACAGTAGAAAATTATTTTTTGAATAATTTACTATAGAAAAGGCAATCCCTGGCGGATTTGAAATTTGCGACAGTAAAAAATTATTTTTTGAATAATTTACTATAGAAAAGGCAATCCCTGGCGCAATTAAAACTTGCGAGAGTAGAAAATTATTTTTTGAATAATTTACTATAGAAAAGGCAATCCCTGGCGTAATTAAAATTTGCGACAGTAGAAAATTATTTTTTGAATAATTTACTATAGAAAAGGCAATCCCTGGCGTAATTAAAATTTGCGACAGTTGAAAATTATTTTTTGAATAATTTACTATAGAAAAGGCAATCCCTGGCGTAATTAAAATTTGCGACAGTTGAAAATTATTTTTTGAATAATTTACTATAGAAAAGGCAATCTCTGGCGCAATTACAATTTGCGACAGTAGAAAATTATTTTTTGAATAATTTACTATAGAAAAGGCAATCCCTGGCGGATTTGAAATTTGCGACAGTAGAAAATTATTTTTTGAATAATTTACTATAGAAAAGGCAATCCCTGGCGCACTTAAAATTTGCAACAGTAAAAAATTATTTTTTGAATAATTTACTATAGAAAAGGCAATCCCTGGGATATTTAAAATTTGCGACAGTATAAAATTATTTTTTGAATAATTTACTATACAAAAGGCAATCCCTGGCGTAATTAAAATTTGCGACAGTTGAAAATTATTTTTTGAATAATTTACTATAGAAAAGGCAATCCCTCGCGGATTTGAAATTTGCGACAGTAAAAAATTATTTTTTGAATAATTTACTATAGAAAAGGCAATCCCTGGCGCAATTAAAACTTGCGACAGTAGAAAATTATTTTATGAATAATTTACTATAGAAAATGCAATCCCTGGCGTAATTAAAATTTGCGACAGTAGAAAATTATTTTTTGAATAATTTACTATAGAAAAGGCAATCCCTTGCGTAATTAAAATTTGCGACAGTTGAAAATTATTTTTTGAATAATTTACTATAGAAAAGGCAATCCCTGGCGCAATTAAAATTTGCGACAGTAGAAAATTATTTTTTGAATAATTTACTATAGAAAAGGCAATCCCTGGCGGATTTGAAATTTGCGACAGTAAAAAATTATTTTTTGAATAATTTACTATAGAAAAGGCAATCCCTGGCGCAATTAAAACTTGCGAGAGTAGAAAATTATTTTTTGAATAATTTACTATAGAAAAGGCAATCCCTGGCGTAATTAAAATTTGCGACAGTATAAAATTATTTTTTGAATAATTTACTATAGAAAAGGCAATCCCTGGCGTAATTAAAATTTGTGACAGTAAAAAATTAATTTGTGAGAAATTTACTATAGAAAAGGCAATCCCTGGCGCAATTAAAATTTGCGACAGTAGAAAATTATTTTTTGAATAATTTACTATAGGAAAGCCAATCCCTGGCGTAATTAAAATTTGCGACAGTTGAAATTATTTTTTGAATAATTTACTATAGAAAAGGCAATCCCTGGCGCAATTAAAATTTGCGACAGTAGAAAATTATTTTTTGAATAATTTACTATAGAAAAGGCAATCCCTGGCGGATTTGAAATTTGCGACAGTAAAAAATTATTTTTTGAATAATTTACTATAGAAAAGGCAATCCCTGGCGCACTTAAAATTTGCGACAGTAAAAAATTATTTTTTGAATAATTTACTATAGAAAAGCCAATCCCTGGCGCAATTAAAATTTGCGACAGTTGAAAATTATTTTTTGAATAATTTACTATAGAAAAGGTAATCCCTGGCGTAATTAAAATGTGCGACAGTTGAAAATTATTTTTTGAATAATTTACTATAGAAAAGGCAATCCCTGGCGTAAATAAAATTTGCGACAGTAAAAAATTATTTTTTGAATAATTTACTATAGAAAAGGCAATCCCTGGTGGATTTGAAATTTGCGACAGTAAAAAATTATTTTTTGAATAATTTACTATAGAAAAGGCAATCCCTGGCGCAATTAAAACTTGCGAGAGTAGAAAATTATTTTTTGAATAATTTACTATAGAAAAGGCAATCCCTGGCGTAATTAAAATTTGCGACAGTAGAAAATTATTTTTTGAATAATTTACTATAGAAAAGGCAATCCCTGGCGTAATTAAAATTTGCGACAGTAAAAAAATTAATTTGTGAGAAATTTACTATAGAAAAGGCAATCCCTGGCGCAATTAAAATTTGCGACAGTAGAAAATTATTTTTTGAATAATTTACTATAGGAAAGGCAATCCCTGGCGTAATTAAAATTTGCGACAGTTGAAAATTATTTTTTGATTAATTTACTATAGAAAAGGCAATCCCTGGCGCAATTAAAATTTGCGACAGTAGAAAATTATTTTTTGAATAATTTACTATAGAAAAGGTAATCCCTGGCGGATTTGAAATTTGCGACAGTAAAAAATTATTTTTTGAATAATTTACTATAGAAAAGGCAATCCCTGGCTCACTTAAAATTTGCGACAGTAAAAAATTATTTTTTGAATAATTTACTATAGAAAAGCCAATCCCTGGCGCAATTAAAATTTGCGACAGTTGAAAATTATTTTTTGAATAATTTACTATATAAAAGGCAATCCCTGGCGTAATTAAAATGTGCGACAGTTGAAAATTATTTTTTGAATAATTTACTATAGAAAAGGCAATCCCTGGCGTAATTAAAATTTGCGACAGTAAAAAATTATTTTTTGAATAATTTACTATAGAAAAGGCAATCCCTGGTGGATTTCAAATTTTGCGACAGTAAAAAATTATTTTTTGAATAATTTACTATAGAAAAGGCAATCCCTGGCGCAATTAAAATTTGCGACAGTTGAAAATTATTTTTTGAATAATTTACTATAGAAAAGCCAATCCCTGGCGCAATTAAAATTTGCGACAGTTGAAAATTATTTTTTGAATAATTTACTATAGAAAAGGTAATCCCTGGCGTAATTAAAATGTGCGACAGTTGAAAATTATTTTTTGAATAATTTACTATAGAAAAGGCAATCCCTGGTGGATTTGAAATTTGCGACAGTAAAAAATTATTTTTTGAATAATTTACTATAGAAAAGGCAATCCCTGGCGCACTTAAAATTTGCGACAGTAAAAAATTATTTTTTGAATAATTTACTATAGAAAAGCCAATCCCTGGCGCAATTAAAATTTGCGACAGTTGAAAATTATTTTTTGAATAATTTACTATAGAAAAGGTAATCCCTGGCGTAATTAAAATGTGCGACAGTTGAAAATTATTTTTTGAATAATTTACTATAGAAAAGGCAATCCCTGGCGTAAATAAAATTTGCGACAGTAAAAAATTATTTTTTGAATAATTTTACTATAGAAAAGGCAATCCCTGGTGGATTTGAAATTTGCGATATTAAAAAATTATTTTTTGAATAATTTACTATAGAAAAGGCAATCCCTGGCGCAATTAAAACTTGCGAGAGTAGAAAATTATTTTTTGAATAATTTACTATAGAAAAGGCAATCCCTGGCGTAATTAAAATTTGCGACAGTAGAAAATTATTTTTTGAATAATTTACTATAGAAAAGGCAATCCCTGGCGTAATTAAAATTTGCGACAGTAAAAAATTAATTTGTGAGAAATTTACTATAGAAAAGGCAATCCCTGGCGCAATTAAAATTTGCGACAGTAAAAAATTATTTTTTGAATAATTTACTATAGGAAAGGCAATCCCTGGCGTAATTAAAATTTGCGACAGTTGAAAATTATTTTTTGATTAATTTACTATAGAAAAGGCAATCCCTGGCGCAATTAAAATTTGCGACAGTAGAAAAATTATTTTTTGAATAATTTACTATAGAAAAGGTAATCCCTGGCGGATTTGAAATTTGCGACAGTAAAAAATTATTTTTTGAATAATTTACTATAGAAAAGGCAATCCCTGGCTCACTTAAAATTTGCGACAGTAAAAAATTATTTTTTGAATAATTTACTATAGAAAAGCCAATCCCTGGCGCAATTAAAATTTGCGACAGTTGAAAATTATTTTTTGAATAATTTACTATAGAAAAGGCAATCCCTGGCGTAATTAAAATGTGCGACAGTTGAAAATTATTTTTTGAATAATTTACTATAGAAAAGGCAATCCCTGGCGTAATTAAAATTTGCAACAGTAAAAAATTATTTTTTGAATAATTTACTATAGAAAAGGCAATCCCTGGTGGATTTCAAATTTGCGACAGTAAAAAATTATTTTTTGAATAATTTACTATAGAAAAGGCAATCCCTGGCGCAATTAAAATTTGCGACAGTTGAAAATTATTTTTTGAATAATTTACTATAGAAAAGGCAATCCCTGGCGTAATTAAAATTTGCGACAGTATAAAATTATTTTTTGAATAATTTACTATAGAAAAGGCAATACCTGGGATATTTAAAATTTGCGGACAGTAAAAAATTATTTTTTTGCAAAATTTACTATAGAAAAGGCAATCCCTGGCGCACTTAAAATTTGCGAGAGTAAAAAATTATTTTTTGAATAATTTACTATAGAAAAGGCAATCCCTGGCGCAATTAAAACTTGCGACAGTAGAAAATTATTTTTTGAATAATTTACTATAGAAAAGGCAATCCCTGGCGTAATTAAAATTTGCGACAGTAGAAAATTATTTTTTGAATAATTTACTATAGAAAAGGCAATCCCTGGCGCACTTAAAATTTGCGACAGTAAAAAATTATTTTTTGAATAATTTACTATAGAAAAGGCAATCCCTGGCGTAATTAAAATTTGCGACAGTAGAAAATTATTTTTTGAATAATTTACTATAGAAAAGGCAATCCCTGGCGTAATTAAAATTTGCGACAGTAGAAAATTAATTTGTGAGAAAGTTACTATAGAAAAGGCAATCCCTGGCGTAATTAAAATTTGCGACAGTAGAAAATTATTTTTTGAATAATTTACTATAGAAAAGGCAATCCCTGGCGTAATTAAAATTTGCGACAGTAGAAAATTATTTTTTGAATAATTTACTATAGAAAAGGCAATCCCTGGCGTATTTAAAATTTGCGACAGTAGAAAATTATTTTTGAATAATTTACTATAGAAAAGGCAATCCCTGGCGTAATTAAAATTTGCGACAGTAGAAAATTATTTTTTGAATAATTTACTATAGAAAAGGCAATCCCTGGCGGATTTGAAATTTGCGACAGTAAAAAAATTATTTTTTGAATAATTTACTATAGAAAAGGCAATCCCTGGCGCAATTAAAATTTGCGACAGTTGAAAATTATTTTTTGAATAATTTACTATAGAAAAGGCAATCCCTGGCGTAATTAAAATTTGCGACAGTATAAAATTATTTTTTGAATAATTTACTATAGAAAAGGCAATCCCTGGCGCAATTAAAATTTGCGACAGTTGAAAATTATTTTTTGAATAATCTACTATAGAAAAGGCAATCCCTGGCGCAATTACAATTTGCGACAATAAAAAATTATTTTTTGAATAATTTACTATAGAAAAGGCAATCCCTGGCGTAATTAAAATTTGCGACAGTATAAAATTATTTTTTGAATAATTTACTATAGAAAAGGCAATCCCTGGCGTAATTAAAATTTGCGACAGTAGAAAATTATTTTTTGAATAATTTACTATAGAAAAGGCAATCCCTGGCGTAATTAAAATTTGCGACAGTAGAAAATTATTTTTTGAATAATTTACTATAGAAAAGGCAATCCCTGGCGTAATTAAAATTTGCGACAGTAGAAAATTATTTTTTGAATAATTTACTATAGAAAAGGCAATCCCTGGCGTAATTAAAATTTGCGACAGTATAAAATTATTTTTTGAATAATTTACTATAGAAAAGGCAATCCCTGGGATATTTAAAATTTGCGACAGTAAAAAATTATTTTTTGAATAATTTACTATAGAAAAGGCAATCCTGGTGTATTTAAAATTTGCGACAGTATAAAATTATTTTTTGAATAATTTACTATAGAAAAGGCAATCCCTGGCGCAATTAAAATTTGCGACAGTTGAAAATTATTTTTTGAATAATTTACTATAGAAAAGGCAATCCCTGGCGCAATTACAATTTGCGACAGTAAAAAATTATTTTTTGAATAATTTACAATAGAAAAGGCAATCCCTGGCGTAATTAAAATTTGGGACAGTATAAAATTATTTTTTGAATAATTTACAATAGAAAAGGCAGTCCCTGGCGGATTTGAAATTTGCGACAGTAAAAAATTATTTTTTGAATAATTTACTATAGAAAAGGCAATACCTGGCGCAATTAAAATTTGCGACAGTTGAAAATTATTTTTTGAATAATTTACTATAGAAAAGGCAATCCCTGGCGCAATTAAAATTTGCGACAGTAGAAAATTATTTTTTTGAATAATTTACTATAGTAAAGGCAATCCCTGGCGGATTTGAAATTTGCGACAGTAAAAAATTATTTTTTGAATAATTTACTATAGAAAAGGCAATCCCTGGCGCACTTAAAATTTGCGACAGTAAAAAATTATTTTTTGAATAATTTACTATAGAAAAGCCAATCCCTGGCGCAATTAAAATTTGCGACAGTTGAAAATTATTTTTTGAATAATTTACTATAGAAAAGGCAATCCATGGCGTAATTAAAATGTGCGACAGTTGAAAATTATTTTTTGAATAATTTACTATAGAAAAGGCAAACCCTGGCGTAATTAAAATTTGCGACAGTAAAAAATTATTTTTTGAATAATTTACTATAGAAAAGGCAATCCCTGGCGGATTTGAAATTTGCGACAGTAAAAAATTATTTTTTGAATAATTTACTATAGAAAAGGCAATCCCTGGCGCAATTAAAATTTGCGACAGTTGAAAATTATTTTTTGAATAATTTACTATAGAAAAGGCAATCCCTGGCGTAATTAAAATTTGCGACAGTATAAAATTATTTTTTGAATAATTTACTATAGAAAAGGCAATACCTGGGATATTTAAAATTTGCGACAGTAAAAAATTATTTTTTTGCAAAATTTACTATAGAAAAGGCAATCCCTGGCGCACTTAAAATTTGCGACAGTAGAAAATTAATTTGTGAGAAATTTACTACAGAAAAGG
This sequence comes from Dioctria linearis, assembly GCA_963930735.1. NCBI lineage: Eukaryota > Metazoa > Arthropoda > Insecta > Diptera > Asilidae > Dioctria > Dioctria linearis. The sequence continues at coordinate 75,491 of CAWVNZ010001725.1, read as the reverse complement.
CAATCCCTGGCGCAATTAAAATTTGCGACAGTAGAAAATTATTTTTTGAATAATTTACTATAGGAAAGGCAATCCCTGGCGTAATTAAAATTTGCGACAGTTGAAAATTATTTTTTGAATAATTTACTATAGAAAAGGCAATCCCTGGCGCAATTAAAATTTGCGACAGTAGAAAATTATTTTTTGAATAATTTACTATAGAAAAGGCAATCCCTGGCGGATTTGAAATTTGCGACAGTAAAAAATTATTTTTTGAATAATTTTCTATAGAAAAGGCAATCCCTGGCGCACTTAAAATTTGCGACAGTAAAAAAATTATTTTTTGAATAATTTACTATAGAAAAGCCAATCCCTGGCGCAATTAAAATTTGCGACAGTTGAAAATTATTTTTTGAATAATTTACTATAGAAAAGGCAATCCCTGGCGTAATTAAAATGTGCGACAGTTGAAAATTATTTTTTGAATAATTTACTATAGAAAAGGCAATCCCTGGCGTAATTAAAATTTGCGACAGTAAAAAAATTATTTTTTGAATAATTTACTATAGAAAAGGCAATCCCTGGCGGATTTGAAATTTGCGACAGTAAAAAATTATTTTTTGAATAATTTACTATAGAAAAGGCAATCCCTGGTGCAATTAAAATTTGCGACAGTTGAAAATTATTTTTTGAATAATTTACTATAGAAAAGGCAATCCCTGGCGTAATTAAAATTTGCGACAGTATAAAATTATTTTTTGAATAATTTACTATAGAAAAGGCAATACCTGGGATATTTAAAATTTGCGACAGTAAAAAATTATTTTTTTGCAAAATTTACTATAGAAAAGGCAATCCCTGGCGCACTTAAAATTTGCGACAGTAGAAAATTAATTTGTGAGAAATTTACTACAGAAAAGGCAATCCCTGGCGCAATTAAAATTTGCGACAGTAGAAAATTATTTTTTGAATAATTTACTATAGGAAAGGCAATCCCTGGCGTAATTAAAATTTGCGACAGTAGAAAATTATTTTTTGAATAATTTACTATAGAAAAGGCAATCCCTGGCGTAATTAAAATTTGCGACAGTAGAAAATTATTTTTTGAATAACTTACTATAGAAAAGGCAATCCCTGGCGTAATTAAAATTTGCGACAGTATAAAATTATTTTTTGAATAATTTACTATAGAAAAGGCAATCCCTGGGATATTTAAAATTTGCGACAGTAAAAAATTATTTTTTGAATAATTTACTATAGAAAAGGCAATCCCTGGTGTATTTAAAATTTGCGACAGTATAAAATTATTTTTTGAATAATTTACTATAGAAAAGGCAATCCCTGGCGCAATTAAAATTTGCGACAGTTGAAAATTATTTTTTGAATAATTTACTATAGAAAAGGCAATCCCTGGCGCAATTACAATTTGCGACAGTAAAAAATTATTTTTTGAATAATTTACAATAGAAAAGGCAATCCCTGGCGTAATTAAAATTTGGGACAGTATAAAATTATTTTTTGAATAATTTACAATAGAAAAGGCAGTCCCTGGCGGATTTGAAATTTGCGACAGTAAAAAATTATTTTTTGAATAATTTACTATAGAAAAGGCAATACCTGGCGCAATTAAAATTTGCGACAGTTGAAAATTATTTTTTGAATAATTTACTATAGAAAAGGCAATCCCTGGCGCAATTAAAATTTGCGACAGTAGAAAATTATTTTTTGAATAATTTACTATAGAAAAGGCAATCCCTGGCGGATTTGAAATTTGCGACAGTAAAAAATTATTTTTTGAATAATTTACTATAGAAAAGGCAATCCCTGGCGCACTTAAAATTTGCGACAGTAAAAAATTATTTTTTGTATAATTTACTATAGAAAAGCCAATCCCTGGCGCAATTAAAATTTGCGACAGTTGAAAATTATTAAACCCTGGCGTAATTAAAATTTGCGACAGTAAAAAATTATTTTTTGAATAATTTACTATAGAAAAGGCAATCCCTGGCGGATTTGAAATTTGCGACAGTAAAAAATTATTTTTTGAATAATTTACTATAGAAAAGGCAATCCCTGGCGCAATTAAAATTTGCGACAGTTGAAAATTATTTTTTGAATAATTTACTATAGAAAAGGCAATCCCTGGCGTAATTAAAATTTGCGACAGTATAAAATTATTTTTTGAATAATTTACTATAGAAAAGGCAATACCTGGGATATTTAAAATTTGCGACAGTAAAAAATAATTTTTTTGCAAAATTTACTATAGAAAAGGCAATCCCTGGCGCACTTAAAATTTGCGACAGTAGAAAATTAATTTGTGAGAAATTTACTACAGAAAAGGCAATCCCTGGCGCAATTAAAATTTGCGACAGTAGAAAATTATTTTTTGAATAATTTACTATAGGAAAGGCAATCCCTGGCGTAATTAAAATTTGCGACAGTTGAAAATTATTTTTTGAATAATTTACTATAGAAAAGGCAATCCCTGGCGCAATTAAAATTTGCGACAGTCGAAAATTATTTTTTGAATAATTTACTATAGAAAAGGCAATCCCTGGCGGATTTGAAATTTGCGACAGTAAAAAATTATTTTTTGAATAATTTTCTATAGAAAAGGCAATCCCTGGCGCACTTAAAATTTGCGACAGTAAAAAATTATTTTTTGAATAATTTACTATAGAAAAGCCAATCCCTGGCGCAATTAAAATTTGCGACAGTTGAAAATTATTTTTTGAATAATTTACTATAGAAAAGGCAATCCCTGGCGTAATTAAAATGTGCGACAGTTGAAAATTATTTTTTGAATAATTTACTATAGAAAAGGCAATCCCTGGCGTAATTAAAATTTGCGACAGTAAAAAAATTATTTTTTGAATAATTTACTATAGAAAAGGCAATCCCTGGCGGATTTGAAATTTGCGACAGTAAAAAATTATTTTTTGAATAATTTACTATAGAAAAGGCAATCCCTGGTGCAATTAAAATTTGCGACAGTTGAAAATTATTTTTTGAATAATTTACTATAGAAAAGGCAATCCCTGGCGTAATTAAAATTTGCGACAGTATAAAATTATTTTTTGAATAATTTACTATAGAAAAGGCAATACCTGGGATATTTAAAATTTGCGACAGTAAAAAATTATTTTTTTGCAAAATTTACTATAGAAAAGGCAATCCCTGGCGCACTTAAAATTTGCGACAGTAGAAAATTAATTTGTGCGAAATTTACTACAGAAAAGGCAATCCCTGGCGCAATTAAAATTTGCGACAGTAGAAAATTATTTTTTGAATAATTTACTATAGGAAAGGCAATCCCTGGCGTAATTAAAATTTGCGACAGTTGAAAATTATTTTTTGAATAATTTACTATAGAAAAGGCAATCCCTGGCGCAATTAAAATTTGCGACAGTAGAAAATTATTTTTTGAATAATTTACTATAGAAAAGGCAATCCCTGGCGGATTTGAAATTTGCGACAGTAAAAAATTATTTTTTGAATAATTTACTATAGAAAAGGCAATCCCTGGCGCACTTAAAATTTGCGACAGTAAAAAATTATTTTTTGAATAATTTACTATAGAAAAGCCAATCCCTGGCGCAATTAAAATTTGCGACAGTTGAAAATAATTTTTTGAATAATTTACTATAGAAAAGGCAATCCCTGGCGTAATTAAAATGTGCGACAGTTGAAAATTATTTTTTGAATAATTTACTATAGAAAAGGCAATCCCTGGCGTAATTAAAATTTGCGACAGTAAAAAAATTATTTTTTGAATAATTTACTATAGAAAAGGCAATCCCTGGCGGATTTGAAATTTGCGACAGTAAAAAATTATTTTTTGAATAATTTACTATAGAAAAGGCAATCCCTGGTGCAATTAAAATTTGCGACAGTTGAAAATTATTTTTTGAATAATTTACTATAGAAAAGGCAATCCCTGGCGTAATTAAAATTTGCGACAGTATAAAATTATTTTTTGAATAATTTACTATAGAAAAGGCAATACCTGGGATATTTAAAATTTGCGACAGTAAAAAATTATTTTTTGAATAATTTACTATAGAAAAGGCAATCCCTGGCGCACTTAAAATTTGCGAGAGTAAAAAATTATTTTTTGAATAATTTACTATAGAAAAGGCAATCCCTGGCGCAATTAAAATTTGCGAGAGTAAAAAATTATTTTTTGAATAATTTACTATAGAAAAGGCAATCCCTGGCGCAATTAAAACTTGCGACAGTAGAAAATTATTTTTTGAATAATTTACTATAGAAAAGGCAATCCCTGGCGTAATTAAAATTTGCGACAGTAGAAAATTATTTTTTGAATAATTTACTATAGAAAAGGCAATCCCTGGCGCACTTAAAATTTGCGACAGTAAAAAATTATTTTTTGAATAATTTACTATAGAAAAGGCAATCCCTGGCGTAATTAAAATTTGCGACAGTAGAAAATTATTTTTTGAATAATTTACTATAGAAAAGGCAATCCCTGGCGTAATTAAAATTTGCGACAGTAGAAAATTAATTTGTGAGAAATTTACTATAGAAAAGGCAATCCCTGGCGTATTTAAAATTTGCGACAGTAGAAAATTATTTTTGAATAATTTACTATAGAAAAGGCAATCCCTGGCGCAATTAAAATTTGCGACAGTTGAAAATTATTTTTTGAATAATTTACTATAGAAAAGGCAATCCCTGGCGTAATTAAAATTTGCGACAGTAGAAAATTATTTTTTGAATAATTTACTATAGAAAAGGCAATCCCTGGCGTAATTAAAATTTGCGACAGTAGAAAATTATCTTTTGAATAATTTACTATAGAAAAGGCAATCCCTGGCGTAATTAAAATTTGCGACAGTAGAAAATTATTTTTTGAATAATTTACTATAGAAAAGGCAATCCCTGGCGCAATTAAAATTTGCGACAGTTGAAAATTATTTTTTGAATAATTTACTATAGAAAAGGCAATCCCTGGCGCAATTACAATTTGCGACAGTAAAAAATTATTTTTTGAATAATTTACTATAGAAAAGGCAATCCATGGCGTAATTAAAATTTGCGAGAGTATAAAATTATTTTTTGAATAATTTACTATAGAAAAGGCAATCCCTGGCGTAATTAAAATTTGCGACAGTAGAAAATTATTTTTTGAATAATTTACTATAGAAAAGGCAATCCCTGGCGTAATTAAAATTTGCGACAGTAGAAAATTATTTTTTGAATAATTTACTATAGAAAAGGCAATTCCTGGCGTAATTAAAATTTGCGACAGTAGAAAATTATTTTTTGAATAATTTACTATAGAAAAGGCCATCCCTGGCGTAATTAAAATTTGCGACAGTATAAAATTATTTTTTGAATAATTTACTATAGAAAAGGCAATCCCTGGCGTAATTAAAATTTGCGACAGTATAAAATTATTTTTTGAATAATTTACTATAGAAAAGGCAATACCTGGGATATTTAAAATTTGCGACAGTAAAAAATTATTTTTTTGCAAAATTTACTATAGAAAAGGCAATCCCTGGCGCACTTAAAATTTGCGACAGTAGAAAATTAATTTGTGAGAAATTTACTACAGAAAAGGCAATCCCTGGCGCAATTAAAATTTGCGACAGTAGAAAATTATTTTTTGAATAATTTACTATAGGAAAGGCAATCCCTGGCGTAATTAAAACTTGCGACAGTTGAAAATTATTTTTTGAATAATTTACTATAGAAAAGGCAATCCCTGGCGCAATTAAAATTTGCGACAGTATGAAAATTATTTTTTGAATAATTTACTATAGAAAAGGCAATCCCTGGCGGATTTGAAATTTGCGACAGTAAAAAATTATTTTTTGAATAATTTTCTATAGAAAAGGCAATCCCTGGCGCACTTAAAATTTGCGACAGTAAAAAATTATTTTTTGAATAATTTACTATAGAAAAGCCAATCCCTGGCGCAATTAAAATTTGCGACAGTTGAAAATTATTTTTTGAATAATTTACTATAGAAAAGGCAATCCCTGGCGTAATTAAAATGTGCGACAGTTGAAAATTATTTTTTGAATAATTTACTATAGAAAAGGCAATCCCTGGCGTAATTAAAATTTGCGACAGTAAAAAAATTATTTTTTGAATAATTTACTATAGAAAAGGCAATCCCTGGCGGATTTGAAATTTGCGACAGTAAAAAATTATTTTTTGAATAATTTACTATAGAAAAGGCAATCCCTGGTGCAATTAAAATTTGCGACAGTTGAAAATTATTTTTTGAATAATTTACTATAGAAAAGGCAATCCCTGGCGTAATTAAAATTTGCGACAGTATAAAATTATTTTTTGAATAATTTACTATAGAAAAGGCAATACCTGGGATATTTAAAATTTGCGACAGTAAAAAATTATTTTTTTGCAAAATTTACTATAGAAAAGGCAATCCCTGGCGCACTTAAAATTTGCGACAGTAGAAAATTAATTTGTGAGAAATTTACTACAGAAAAGGCAATCCCTGGCGCAATTAAAATTTGCGACAGTAGAAAATTATTTTTTGAATAATTTACTATAGGAAAGGCAATCCCTGGCGTAATTAAAATTTGCGACAGTTGAAAATTATTTTTTGAATAATTTACTATAGAAAAGGCAATCCCTGGCGCAATTAAAATTTGCGACAGTAGAAAATTATTTTTTGAATAATTTACTATAGAAAAGGCAATCCCTGGCGGATTTGAAATTTGCGACAGTAAAAAATTATTTTTTGAATAATTTACTATAGAAAAGGCAATCCCTGGCGCACTTAAAATTTGCGACAGTAAAAAATTATTTTTTGAATAATTTACTATAGAAAAGCCAATCCCTGGCGCAATTAAAATTTGCGACAGTTGAAAATTATTTTTTGAATAATTTACTATAGAAAAGGCAATCCCTGGCGTAATTAAAATGTGCGACAGTTGAAAATTATTTTTGAATAATTTACTATAGAAAAGGCAATCCCTGGCGTAATTAAAATTTGCGACAGTAAAAAAATTATTTTTTGAATAATTTACTATAGAAAAGGCAATCCCTGGCGGATTTGAAATTTGCGACAGTAAAAAATTATTTTTTGAATAATTTACTATAGAAAAGGCAATCCCTGGTGCAATTAAAATTTGCGACAGTTGAAAATTATTTTTTGAATAATTTACTATAGAAAAGGCAATCCCTGGCGTAATTAAAATTTGCGACAGTATAAAATTATTTTTTGAATAATTTACTATAGAAAAGGCAATACCTGGGATATTTAAAATTTGCGACAGTAAAAAATTATTTTTTTGCAAAATTTACTATAGAAAAGGCAATCCCTGGTGCACTTAAAATTTGCGAGAGTAAAAAATTATTTTTTGAATAATTTACTATAGAAAAGGCAATCCCTGGCGCAATTAAAACTTGCGACAGTAGAAAATAATTTTTTGAATAATTTACTATAGAAAAGGCAATCCCTGGCGTAATTAAAATTTGCGACAGTAGAAAATTATTTTTTGAATAATTTACTATAGAAAAGGCAATCCCTGGCGCACTTAAAATTTGCGACAGTAAAAAATTATTTTTTGAATAATTTACTATAGAAAAGGCAATCCCTGGCGTAATTAAAATTTGCGACAGTAGAAAATTATTTTTTGAATAATTTACTATAGAAAAGGCAATCCCTGGCGTAATTAAAATTTGCGACAGTAGAAAATTAATTTGTGAGAAATTTACTATAGAAAAGGCAATCCCTGGCGTAATTAAAATTTGCGACAGTAGAAAATTATTTTTTGAATAATTTACTATAGAAAAGGCAATCCCTGGCGTAATTAAAATTTGCGACAGCAGAAAATTATTTTTTGAATAATTTACTATAGAAAAGGCAATCCCTGGCGTATTTAAAATTTGCGACAGTAGAAAATTATTTTTGAATAATTTACTATAGAAAAGGCAATCCCTGGCGCAATTAAAATTTGCGACAGTTGAAAATTATTTTTTGAATAATTTACTATAGAAAAGGCAATCCCTGGCGTAATTAAAATTAGCGACAGTAGAAAATTATTTTTTGAATAATTTACTATAGAAAAGGCAATCCCTGGCGTAATTAAAATTTGCGACAGTAGAAAATTATTTTTTGAATAATTTACTATAGAAAAGGCAATCCCTGGCGTAATTAAAATTTGCGACAGTAGAAAATTATTTTTTGAATAATTTACTATAGAAAAGGCAATCCCTGGCGCAATTAAAATTTGCGACAGTTGAAAATTATTTTTTGAATAATTTACTATAGAAAAGGCAATCCCTGGCGCAATTACAATTTGCGACAGTAAAAAATTATTTTTTGAATAATTTACTATAGAAAAGGCAATCCATGGCGTAATTAAAATTTGCGACAGTATAAAATTATTTTTTGAATAATTTACTATAGAAAAGGCAATCCCTGGCGTAATTAAAATTTGCGACAGTAGAAAATTATTTTTTGAATAATTTACTATAGAAAAGGCAATCCCTGGCGTAATTAAAATGTGCGACAGTAGAAAATTATTTTTTGAATAATTTACTATAGAAAAGGCAATCCCTGGCGTAATTAAAATTTGCGACAGTAGAAAATTATTTTTTGAATAATTTACTATAGAAAAGGCCATCCCTGGCGTAATTAAAATTTGCGACAGTATAAAATTATTTTTTGAATAATTTACTATAGAAAAGGCAATCCCTGGCGTAATTAAAATTTGCGACAGTATAAAATTATTTTTTGAATAATTTACTATAGAAAAGGCAATCCCTGGCGCAATTAAAATTTGCGACAGTTGAAAATTATTTTTTGAATAATTTACTATAGAAAAGGCAATCCCTGGCGCAATTAAAATTTGCGACAGTTGAAAATTATTTTTTGAATAATCTACTATAGAAAAGGCAATCCCTGGCGCAATTACAATTTGCGACAATAAAAAATTATTTTTTGAATAATTTACTATAGAAAAGGCAATCCCTGGCGTAATTAAAATTTGCGACAGTATAAAATTATTTTTTGAATAATTTACTATAGAAAAGGCAATCCCTGGCGTAATTAAAATTTGCGACAGTAGAAAATTATTTTTTGAATAATTTACTATAGAAAAGGCAATCCCTGGCGTAATTAAAATTTGCGACAGTTGAAAATTATTTTTTGAATAATTTACTATAGAAAAGGCAATCCCTGGCGTAATTAAAATTTGCGACAGTATAAAATTATTTTTTGAATAATTTACTATAGAAAAGGCAATCCCTGGGATATTTAAAATTAGCGACAGTAAAAAATTATTTTTTGAATAATTTACTATAGAAAAGGCAATCCCTGGTGTATTTAAAATTTGCGACAGTATAAAATTATTTTTTGAATAATTTACTATAGAAAAGGCAATCCCTGGCGCAATTAAAATTTGCGACAGTTGAAAATTATTTTTTGAATAATTTACTATAGAAAAGGCAATCCCTGGCGCAATTACAATTTGCGACAGTAAAAAATTATTTTTTGAATAATTTACAATAGAAAAGGCAATCCCTGGCGTAATTAAAATTTGGGACAGTATAAAATTATTTTTTGAATAATTTACAATAGAAAAGGCAGTCCCTGGCGGATTTGAAATTTGCGACAGTAAAAAATTATTTTTTGAATAATTTACTATAGAAAAGGCAATACCTGGCGCAATTAAAATTTGCGACAGTTGAAAATTATTTTTTGAATAATTTACTATAGAAAAGGCAATCCCTGGCGCAATTAAAATTTGCGACAGTAGAAAATTATTTTTTGAATAATTTACTATAGAAAAGGCAATCCCTGGCGGATTTGAAATTTGCGACAGTAAAAAATTATTTTTTGAATAATTTACTATAGAAAAGGCAATCCCTGGCGCACTTAAAATTTGCGACAGTAAAAAATTATTTTTTGAATAATTTGCTATAGAAAAGCCAATCCCTGGCGCAATTAAAATTTGCGACAGTTGAAAATTATTTTTTGAATAATTTACTATAGAAAAGGCAATCCCTGGCGTAATTAAAATGTGCGACAGTTGAAAATTATTTTTTGAATAATTTACTATAGAAAAGGCAATCCCTGGCGTAATTAAAATTTGCGACAGTAAAAAATTATTTTTTGAATAATTTACTATAGAAAAGGCAATCCCTGGCGGATTTGAAATTTGCGACAGTAAAAAATTATTTTTTGAATAATTTACTATAGAAAAGGCAATCCCTGGCGCAATTAAAATTTGCGACAGTTGAAAATTATTTTTTGAATAATTTACTATAGAAAAGGCAATCCCTGGCGTAATTAAAATTTGCGACAGTATAAAATTATTTTTTGAATAATTTACTATAGAAAAGGCAATACCTGGGATATTTAAATTTTGCGACAGTAAAAAATTATTTTTTTGCAAAATTTACTATAGAAAAGGCAATCCCTGGCGCACTTAAAATTTGCGACAGTAGAAAATTAATTTGTGAGAAATTTACTACAGAAAAGGCAATCCCTGGCGCAATTAAAATTTGCGACAGTAGAAAATTATTTTTTGAATAATTTACTATAGGAAAGGCAATCCCTGGCGTAATTAAAATTTGCGACAGTTGAAAATTATTTTTTGAATAATTTACTATAGAAAAGGCAATCCCTGGCGCAATTAAAATTTGCGACAGTAGAAAATTATTTTTTGAATAATTTACTATAGAAAAGGCAATCCCTGGCGGATTTGAAATTTGCGACAGTAAAAAATTATTTTTTGAATAATTTACTATAGAAAAGGCAATCCCTGGCGCACTTAAAATTTGCGACAGTAAAAAATTATTTTTTGAATAATTTACTATAGAAAAGCCAATCCCTGGCGCAATTAAAATTTGCGACAGTTGAAAATTATTTTTTGAATAATTTACTATAGAAAAGGCAATCCCTGGCGTAATTAAAATGTGCGACAGTTGAAAATTATTTTTTGAATAATTTACTATAGAAAAGGCAATCCCTGGCGTAATTAAAATTTGCGACAGTAAAAAAATTATTTTTTGAATAATTTACTATAGAAAAGGCAATCCCTGGCGGATTTGAAATTTGCGACAGTAAAAAATTATTTTTTGAATAATTTACTATAGAAAAGGCAATCCCTGGTGCAATTAAAATTTGCGACAGTTGAAAATTATTTTTTGAATAATTTACTATAGAAAAGGCAATCCCTGGCGTAATTAAAATTTGCGACAGTATAAAACTATTTTTTGAATAATTTACTATAGAAAAGGCAATACCTGGGATATTTAAAATTTGCGACAGTAAAAAATTATTTTTTTGCAAAATTTACTATAGAAAAGGCAATCCCTGGCGCACTTAAAATTTGCGAGAGTAAAAAATTATTTTTTGAATAATTTACTATAGAAAAGGCAATCCCTGGCGCAATTAAAACTTGCGACAGTAGAAAATTATTTTTTGAATAATTTACTATAGAAAAGGCAATCCCTGGCGTAATTAAAATTTGCGACAGTAGAAAATTATTTTTTGAATAATTTACTATAGAAAAGGCAATCCCTGGCGCACTTAAAATTTGCGACAGTAAAAAATTATTTTTTGAATAATTTACTATAGAAAAGGCAATCCCTGGCGTAATTAAAATTTGCGACAGTAGAAAATTATTTTTTGAATAATTTACTATAGAAAAGGCAATCCCTGGCGTAATTAAAATTTGCGACAGTAGAAAATTAATTTGTGAGAAATTTACTATAGAAAAGGCAATCCCTGGCGTAATTAAAATTTGCGACAGTAGAAAATTATTTTTTGAATAATTTACTATAGAAAAGGCAATCCCTGGCGTAATTAAAATTTGCGACAGCAGAAAATTATTTTTTGAATAATTTACTATAGAAAAGGCAATCCCTGGCGTATTTAAAATTTGCGACAGTAGAAAATTATTTTTGAATAATTTACTATAGAAAAGGCAATACCTGGCGCAATTAAAATTTGCGACAGTTGAAAATTATTTTTTGAATAATTTACTATAGAAAAGGCAATCCCTGGCGTAATTAAAATTTGTGACAGTAGAAAATTATTTTTTGAATAATTTACTATAGAAAAGGCAATCCCTGGCGTAATTAAAATTTGCGACAGTAGAAAATTATTTTTTGAATAATTTACTATAGAAAAGGCAATCCCTGGCGTAATTAAAATTTGCGACAGTAGAAAATTATTTTTTGAATAATTTACTATAGAAAAGGCAATCCCTGGCGTAATTAAAATTTGCGACAGTTGAAAATTATTTTTTGAATAATTTACTATAGAAAAGGCAATCCCTGGCGTAATTAAAATTTGCGACAGTATAAAATTATTTTTTGAATAATTTACTATAGAAAAGGCAATCCCTGGCGCAATTAAAATTTGCGACAGTTGAAAATTATTTTTTGAATAATTTACTATAGAAAAGGCAATCCCTGGCGCAATTAAAATTTGCGACAGTTGAAAATTATTTTTTGAATAATCTACTATAGAAAAGGCAATCCCTGGCGCAATTACAATTTGCGACAATAAAAAATTATTTTTTGAATAATTTACTATAGAAAAGGCAATCCCTGGCGTAATTAAAATTTCTACAGTATAAAATTATTTTTTGAATAATTTACTATAGAAAAGGCAATCCCTGGCGTAATTAAAATTTGCGACAGTAGAAAATTATTTTTTGAATAATTTACTATAGAAAAGGCAATCCCTGGCGTAATTAAAATTTGCGACAGTTGCAAATTATTTTTTGAATAATTTACTATAGAAAAGGCAATCCCTGGCGTAATTAAAATTTGCGAGAGTATAAAATTATTTTTTGAATAATTTACTATAGAAAAGGCAATCCCTGGGATATTTAAAATTTGCGACAGTAAAAAATTATTTTTTGAATAATTTACTATAGAAAAGGCAATCCCTGGTGTATTTAAAATTTGCGACAGTATAAAATTATTTTTTGAATAATTTACTATAGAAAAGGCAATCCCTGGCGCAATTAAAATTTGCGACAGTTGAAAATTATTTTTTGAATAATTTACTATAGAAAAGGCAATCCCTGGCGCAATTACAATTTGCGACAGTAAAAAATTATTTTTTGAATAATTTACAATAGAAAAGGCAATCCCTGGCGTAATTAAAATTTGGGACAGTATAAAATTATTTTTTGAATAATTTACAATAGAAAAGGCAGTCCCTGGCGGATTTGAAATTTGCGACAGTATAAAATTATTTTTTGAATAATTTACTATAGAAAAGGCAATACCTGGCGCAATTAAAATTTGCGACAGTTGAAAATTATTTTTTGAATAATTTACTATAGAAAAGGCAATCCCTGGCGCAATTAAAATTTGCGACAGTAGAAAATTATTTTTTGAATAATTTACTATAGAAAAGGCAATCCCTGGCGGATTTGAAATTTGCGACAGTAAAAAATTATTTTTTGAATAATTTACTATAGAAAAGGCAATCCCTGGCGCACTTAAAATTTGCGACAGTAAAAAATTATTTTTTGAATAATTTACTATAGAAAAGCCAATCCCTGGCGCAATTAAAATTTGCGACAGTTGAAAATTATTTTTTGAATAATTTACTATAGAAAAGGCAATCCCTGGCGTAATTAAAATGTGCGACAGTTGAAAATTATTTTTTGAATAATTTACTATAGAAAAGGCAATCCCTGGCGTAATTAAAATTTGCGACAGTAAAAAATTATTTTTTGAATAATTTACTATAGAAAAGGCAATCCCTGGCGGATTTGAAATTTGCGACAGTAAAAAATTATTTTTTGAATAATTTACTATAGAAAAGGCAATCCCTGGCGCAATTAAAATTTGCGACAGTTGAAAATTATTTTTTGAATAATTTACTATAGAAAAGGCAATCCCTGGCGTAATTAAAATTTGCGACAGTATAAAATTATTTTTTGAATAATTTACTATAGAAAAGGCAATACCTGGGATATTTAAATTTTGCGACAGTAAAAAATTATTTTTTTGCAAAATTTACTATAGAAAAGGCAATCCCTGGCGCACTTAAAATTTGCGACAGTAGAAAATTAATTTGTGAGAAATTTACTACAGAAAAGGCAATCCCTGGCGCAATTAAAATTTGCGACAGTAGAAAATTATTTTTTGAATAATTTACTATAGGAAAGGCAATCCCTGGCGTAATTAAAATTTGCGACAGTTGAAAATTATTTTTTGAATAATTTACTATAGAAAAGGCAATCCCTGGCGCAATTAAAATTTGCGACAGTAGAAAATTATTTTTTGAATAATTTACTATAGAAAAGGCAATCCCTGGCGGATTTGAAATTTGCGACAGTAAAAAATTATTTTTTGAATAATTTACTATAGAAAAGGCAATCCCTGGCGCACTTAAAATTTGCGACAGTAAAAAATTATTTTTTGAATAATTTACTATAGAAAAGCCAATCCCTGGCGCAATTAAAATTTGCGACAGTTGAAAATTATTTTTTGAATAATTTACTATAGAAAAGGCAATCCCTGGCGTAATTAAAATGTGCGACAGTTGAAAATTATTTTTTGAATAATTTACTATAGAAAAGGCAATCCCTGGCGTAATTAAAATTTGCGACAGTAAAAAAATTATTTTTTGAATAATTTACTATAGAAAAGGCAATCCCTGGCGGATTTGAAATTTGCGACAGTAAAAAATTATTTTTTGAATAATTTACTATAGAAAAGGCAATCCCTGGTGCAATTAAAATTTGCGACAGTTGAAAATTATTTTTTGAATAATTTACTATAGAAAAGGCAATCCGTGGCGTAATTAAAATTTGCGACAGTATAAAACTATTTTTTGAATAATTTACTATAGAAAAGGCAATACCTGGGATATTTAAAATTTGCGACAGTAAAAAATTATTTTTTTGCAAAATTTACTATAGAAAAGGCAATCCCTGGCGCACTTAAAATTTGCGAGAGTAAAAAATTATTTTTTGAATAATTTACTATAGAAAAGGCAATCCCTGGCGCAATTAAAACTTGCGACAGTAGAAAATTATTTTTTGAATAATTTACTATAGAAAAGGCAATCCCTAGCGTAATTATAATTTGCGACAGTAGAAAATTATTTTTTGAATAATTTACTATAGAAAAGGCAATCCCTGGCGCACTTAAAATTTGCGACAGTAAAAAATTATTTTTTGAATAATTTACTATAGAAAAGGCAATCCCTGGCGTAATTAAAATTTGCGACAGTAGAAAATTATTTTTTGAATAATTTACTATAGAAAAGGCAATCCCTGGCGTAATTAAAATTTGCGACAGTAGAAAATTAATTTGTGAGAAATTTACTATAGAAAAGGCAATCCCTGGCGTAATTAAAATTTGCGACAGTAGAAAATTATTTTTTGAATAATTTACTATAGAAAAGGCAATCCCTGGCGTAATTAAAATTTGCGACAGCAGAAAATTATTTTTTGAATAATTTACTATAGAAAAGGCAATCCCTGGCGTATTTAAAATTTGCGACAGTAGAAAATTATTTTTGAATAATTTACTATAGAAAAGGCAATCCCTGGCGCAATTAAAATTTGCGACAGTTGAAAATTATTTTTTGAATAATTTACTATAGAAAAGGCAATCCCTGGCGTAATTAAAATTTGTGACGGTAGAAAATTATTTTTTGAATAATTTACTATAGAAAAGGCAATCCCTGGCGTAATTAAAATTTGCGACAGTAGAAAATTATTTTTTGAATAATTTACTATAGAAAAGGCAATCCCTGGCGTAATTAAAATTTGCGACAGTAGAAAATTATTTTTTGAATAATTTACTATAGAAAAGGCAATCCCTGGCGTAATTAAAATTTGCGACAGTATAAAATTATTTTTTGAATAATTTACTATAGAAAAGGCAATCCCTGGGATATTTAAAATTTGCGACAGTAAAAAATTATTTTTTGAATAATTTACTATAGAAAAGGCAATCCCTGGCGTATTTAAAATTTGCGACAGTATAAAATAATTTTTTGAATAATTTACTATAGAAAAGGCAATCCCTGGCGCAATTAAAATTTGCGACAGTTGAAAATTATTTTTTGAATAATTTACTATAGAAAAGGCAATCCCTGGCGCAATTACAATTTGCGACAGTAAAAAATTATTTTTTGAATAATTTACAATAGAAAAGGCAATCCCTGGCGTAATTAAAATTTGGGACAGTATAGAATTATTTTTTGAATAATTTACAATAGAAAAGGCAGTCCCTGGCGGATTTGAAATTTGCGACAGTAAAAAATTATTTTTTGAATAATTTACTATAGAAAAGGCAATACCTGGCGCAATTAAAATTTGCGACAGTTGAAAATTATTTTTTGAATAATTTACTATAGAAAAGGCAATCCCTGGCGTAATTAAAATTTGCGACAGTATAAAATTATTTTTTGAATAATTTACTATAGAAAAGGCAATCCCTGGCGCAATTAAAATTTGCGACAGTTGAAAATTATTTTTTGAATAATTTACTATACAAAAGGCAATCCCTGGCGCAATTACAATTTGCGACAGTAAAAAATTATTTTTTGAATAATTTACTATAGAAAAGGCAATCCATGGCGTAATTAAAATTTGCGACAGTATAAAATTATTTTTTGAATAATTTACTATAGAAAAGGCAATCCCTGGCGTAATTAAAATTTGCGACAGTAGAAAATTATTTTTTGAATAATTTACTATAGAAAAGGCAATCCCTGGCGTAATTAAAATTTGCGACAGTAGAAAATTATTTTTTGAATAATTTACTATAGAAAAGGCAATCCCTGGCGTAATTAAAATTTGCGACAGTAGAAAATTATTTTTTGAATAATTTACTATAGAAAAGGCCATCCCTGGCGTAATTAAAATTTGCGACAGTATAAAATTATTTTTTTAAATAATTTACTATAGAAAAGGCAATCCCTGGCGTAATTAAAATTTGCGACAGTATAAAATTATTTTTTGAATAATTTACTATAGAAAAGGCAATCCCTGGCGCAATTAAAATTTGCGACAGTTGAAAATTATTTTTTGAATAATTTACTATAGAAAAGGCAATCCCTGGCGCAATTAAAATTTGCGACAGTTGAAAATTATTTTTTGAATAATCTACTATAGAAAAGGCAATCCCTGGCGCAATTACAATTTGCGACAATAAAAAATTATTTTTTGAATAATTTACTATAGAAAAGGCAATCCCTGGCGTAATTAAAATTTGCGACAGTATAAAATTATTTTTTGAATAATTTACTATAGAAAAGGCAATCCCTGGCGTAATTAAAATTTGCGACAGTAGAAAATTATTTTTTGAATAATTTACTATAGAAAAGGCAATCCCTGGCGTAATTAAAATTTGCGACAGTAGAAAATTATTTTTTGAATAATTTACTATAGAAAAGGCAATCCCTGGCGTAATTAAAATTTGCGACAGTATAAAATTATTTTTTGAATAATTTACTATAGAAAAGGCAATCCCTGGGATATTTAAAATTTGCGACAGTAAAAAATTATTTTTTGAATAATTTACTATAGAAAAGGCAATCCCTGGTGTATTTAAAATTTGCGACAGTATAAAATTATTTTTTGAATAATTTACTATAGAAAAGGCAATCCCTGGCGCAATTAAAATTTGCGACAGTTGAAAATTATTTTTTGAATAATTTACTATAGAAAAGGCAATCCCTGGCGCAATTACAATTTGCGACAGTAAAAAATTATTTTTTGAATAATTTACAATAGAAAAGGCAATCCCTGGCGTAATTAAAATTTGGGACAGTATAAAATTATTTTTTGAATAATTTACAATAGAAAAGGCGAATAATTTACTGTAGAAAAGGCAATCCCTGGCGCAATTAAAATTTGCGACAGTAGAAAATTATTTTTTGAATAATTTACTATAGAAAAGGCAATCCCTGGCGGATTTGAAATTTGCGACAGTAAAAAATTATTTTTTGAATAATTTACTATAGAAAAGGCAATCCCTGGCGCACTTAAAATTTGCGACAGTAAAAAATTATTTTTTGAATAATTTACTATAGAAAAGGCAATCCCTGGC
Organism: Dioctria linearis; assembly: GCA_963930735.1. Taxonomy (NCBI): domain Eukaryota; kingdom Metazoa; phylum Arthropoda; class Insecta; order Diptera; family Asilidae; genus Dioctria; species Dioctria linearis. The sequence continues at coordinate 57,461 of CAWVNZ010001725.1, read as the reverse complement.
GTAATTAAAATTTGCGACAGTAGAAAATTATTTTTTGAATAATTTACTATAGAAAAGGCAATCCCTGGCGTAATTAAAATTTGCGACAGTAGAAAATTATTTTTTGAATAATTTACTATAGAAAAGGCAATCCCTGGCGTAATTAAAATTTGCGACAGTTGAAAATTATTTTTTGAATAATTTACTATAGAAAAGGCAATCCCTGGCGCAATTAAAATTTGCGACAGTTGAAAATTATTTTTTGAATAATTTACTATAGAAAAGGCAATCCCTGGCGCAATTAAAATTTGCGACAGTTGAAAATTATTTTTTGAATAATCTACTATAGAAAAGGCAATCCCTGGCGCAATTACAATTTGCGACAATAAAAAATTATTTTTTGAATAATTTACTATAGAAAAGGCAATCCCTGGCGTAATTAAAATTTGCGACAGTATAAAATTATTTTTTGAATAATTTACTATAGAAAAGGCAATCCCTGGCGTAATTAAAATTTGCGACAGTAGAAAATTATTTTTTGAATAATTTACTATAGAAAAGGCAATCCCTGGCGTAATTAAAATTTGCGACAGTATAAAATTATTTTTTGAATAATTTACTATAGAAAAGGCAATCCCTGGCGTAATTAAAATTTGCGACAGTAGAAAATTATTTTTTGAATAATTTACTATAGAAAAGGCAATCCCTGGCGTAATTAAAATTTGCGACAGTAGAAAATTATTTTTTGAATAATTTACTATAGAAAAGGCAATCCCTGGCGTAATTAAAATTTGCGACAGTAGAAAATTATTTTTTGAATAATTTACTATAGAAAAGGCCATCCCTGGCGTAATTAAAATTTGCGACAGTATAAAATTATTTTTTTAAATAATTTACTATAGAAAAGGCAATCCCTGGCGTAATTAAAATTTGCGACAGTATAAAATTATTTTTTGAATAATTTACTATAGAAAAGGCAATCCCTGGCGCAATTAAAATTTGCGACAGTTGAAAATTATTTTTTGAATAATTTACTATAGAAAAGGCAATCCCTGGCGCAATTAAAATTTGCGACAATAAAAAATTATTTTTTGAATAATTTACTATAGAAAAGGCAATCCCTGGCGTAATTAAAATTTGCGACAGTATAAAATTATTTTTTGAATAATTTACTATAGAAAAGGCAATCCCTGGCGTAATTAAAATTTGCGACAGTAGAAAATTATTTTTTGAATAATTTACTATAGAAAAGGCAATCCCTGGCGTAATTAAAATTTGCGACAGTAGAAAATTATTTTTAGAATAATTTACTATAGAAAAGGCAATCCCTGGCGTAATTAAAATTTGCGACAGTATAAAATTATTTTTTGAATAATTTACTATAGAAAAGGCAATCCCTGGGATATTTAAAATTTGCGACAGTAAAAAATTATTTTTTGAATAATTTACTATAGAAAAGGCAATCCCTGGTGTATTTAAAATTTGCGACAGTATAAAATTATTTTTTGAATAATTTACTATAGAAAAGGCAATCCCTGGCGCAATTAAAATTTGCGACAGTTGAAAATTATTTTTTGAATAATTTACTATAGAAAAGGCAATCCCTGGCGCAATTACAATTTGCGACAGTAAAAAATTATTTTTTGAATAATTTACAATAGAAAAGGCAATCCCTGGCGTAATTAAAATTTGGGACAGTATAAAATTATTTTTTGAATAATTTACAATAGAAAAGGCGAATAATTTACTGTAGAAAAGGCAATCCCTGGCGCAATTAAAATTTGCGACAGTAGAAAATTATTTTTTGAATAATTTACTATAGAAAAGGCAATCCCTGGCGGATTTGAAATTTGCGACAGTAAAAAATTATTTTTTGAATAATTTACTATAGAAAAGGCAATCCCTGGCGCACTTAAAATTTGCGACAGTAAAAAATTATTTTTTGAATAATTTACTATAGAAAAGGCAATCCCTGGCGTAATTAAAATTTGCGACAGTAGAAAATTATTTTTTGAATAATTTACTATAGAAAAGGCAATCCCTGGCGTAATTAAAATTTGCGACAGTAGAAAATTATTTTTTGAATAATTTACTATAGAAAAGGCAATCCCTGGCGTAATTAAAATTTGCGACAGTTGAAAATTATTTTTTGAATAATTTACTATAGAAAAGGCAATCCCTGGCTTAATTAAAATTTGCGACAGTATAAAATTATTTTTTGAATAATTTACTATAGAAAAGGCAATCCCTGGGATATTTAAAATTTGCGACAGTAAAAAATTATTTTTTGAATAATTTACTATAGAAAAGGCAATCCCTGGTGTATTTAAAATTTGCGACAGTATAAAATTATTTTTTGAATAATTTACTATAGAAAAGGCAATCCCTGGCGCAATTAAAATTTGCGACAGTTGAAAATTATTTTTTGAATAATTTACTATAGAAAAGGCAATCCCTGGCGCAATTACAATTTGCGACAGTAAAAAATTATTTTTTGAATAATTTACAATAGAAAAGGCAATCCCTGGCGTAATTAAAATTTGGGACAGTATAAAATTATTTTTTGAATAATTTACAATAGAAAAGGCAGTCCCTGGCGGATTTGAAATTTGCGACAGTAAAAAATTATTTTTTGAATAATTTACTATAGAAAAGGCAACACCTGGCGCAATTAAAATTTGCGACAGTTGAAAATTATTTTTTGAATAATTTACTATAGAAAAGGCAATCCCTGGCGGATTTGAAATTTGCGACAGTAAAAAATTATTTTTTGAATAATTTACTATAGAAAAGGCAATCCCTGGCGCACTTAAAATTTGCGACAGTAAAAAATTATTTTTTGAATAATTTACTATAGAAAAGCCAATCCCTGGCGCAATTAAAATTTGCGACAGTTGAAAATTATTTTTTGAATAATTTACTATAGAAAAGGCAATCCCTGGCGTAATTAAAATGTGCGACAGTTGAAAATTATTTTTTGAATAATTTACTATAGAAAAGGCAATCCCTGGCGTAATTAAAATTTGCGACAGTAAAAAATTATTTTTTGAATAATTTACTATAGAAAAGGCAATCCCTGGCGGATTTGAAATTTGCGACAGTAAAAAATTATTTTTTGAATAATTTACTATAGAAAAGGCAATCTCTGGCGCAATTAAAATTTGCGACAGTTGAAAATTATTTTTTGAATAATTTACTATAGAAAAGGCAATCCCTGGCGTAATTAAAATTTGCGACAGTATAAAATTATTTTTTGAATAATTTACTATAGAAAAGGCAATACCTGGGATATTTAAATTTTGCGACAGTAAAAAATTATTTTTTGAATAATTTACTATAGAAAAGGCAATCCCTGGTGTATTTAAAATTTGCGACAGTATAAAATTATTTTTTGAATAATTTACTATAGAAAAGGCAATCCCTGGCGCAATTAAAATTTGCGACAGTTGAAAATTATTTTTTGAATAATTTACTATAGAAAAGGCAATCCCTGGCGCAATTACAATTTGCGACAGTAAAAAATTATTTTTTGAATAATTTACAATAGAAAAGGCAATCCCTGGCGTAATTAAAATTTGGGACAGTATAAAATTATTTTTTGAATAATTTACAATAGAAAAGGCAGTCCCTGGCGGATTTGAAATTTGCGACAGTAAAAAATTATTTTTTGAATAATTTACTATAGAAAAGGCAATCCCTGGCGCAATTAAAATTTGCGACAGTTGAAAATTATTTTTTGAATAATTTACTATAGAAAAGGCAATCCCTGGCGTAATTAAAATTTGTGACAGTAGAAAATTATTTTTTGAATAATTTACTATAGAAAAGGCAATCCCTGGCGTAATTAAAATTTGCGACAGTAGAAAATTATTTTTTGAATAATTTACTATAGAAAAGGCAATCCCTGGCGTAATTAAAATTTGCGACAGTAGAAAATTATTTTTTGAATAATTTACTATAGAAAAGGCAATCCCTGGCGTAATTAAAATTTGCGACAGTTGAAAATTATTTTTTGAATAATTTACTATAGAAAAGGCAATCCCTGGCGTAATTAAAATTTGCGACAGTATAAAATTATTTTTTGAATAATTTACTATAGAAAAGGCAATCCCTGGCGCAATTAAAATTTGCGACAGTTGAAAATTATTTTTTGAATAATTTACTATAGAAAAGGCAATCCCTGGCGCAATTAAAATTTGCGACAGTTGAAAATTATTTTTTGAATAATCTACTATAGAAAAGGCAATCCCTGGCGCAATTACAATTTGCGACAATAAAAAATTATTTTTTGAATAATTTACTATAGAAAAGGCAATCCCTGGCGTAATTAAAATTTGCGACAGTATAAAATTATTTTTTCAATAATTTACTATAGAAAAGGCAATCCCTGGCGTAATTAAAATTTGCGACAGTAGAAAATTATTTTTTGAATAATTTACTATAGAAAAGGCAATCCCTGGCGTAATTAAAATTTGCGACAGTTGAAAATTATTTTTTGAATAATTTACTATAGAAAAGGCAATCCCTGGCGTAATTAAAATTTGCGACAGTATAAAATTATTTTTTGAATAATTTACTATAGAAAAGGCAATCCCTGGGATATTTAAAATTTGCGACAGTAAAAAATTATTTTTTGAATAATTTACTATAGAAAAGGCAATCCCTGGTGTATTTAAAATTTGCGACAGTATAAAATTATTTTTTGAATAATTTACTATAGAAAAGGCCATCCCTGGCGCAATTAAAATTTGCGACAGTTGAAAATTATTTTTTGAATAATTTACTATAGAAAAGGCAATCCCTGGCGCAATTACAATTTGCGACAGTAAAAAATTATTTTTTGAATAATTTACAATAGAAAAGGCAATCCCTGGCGTAATTAAAATTTGGGACAGTATAAAATTATTTTTTGAATAATTTACAATAGAAAAGGCAGTCCCTGGCGGATTTGAAATTTGCGACAGTAAAAAATTATTTTTTGAATAATTTACTATAGAAAAGGCAATACCTGGCGCAATTAAAATTTGCGACAGTTGAAAATTATTTTTTGAATAATTTACTATAGAAAAGGCAATCCCTGGCGCAATTAAAATTTGCGACAGTAGAAAATTATTTTTTGAATAATTTACTATAGAAAAGGCAATCCCTGGCGGATTTGAAATTTGCGAGAGTAAAAAATTATTTTTTGAATAATTTACTATAGAAAAGGCAATCCCTGGCGCACTTAAAATTTGCGACAGTAAAAAATTATTTTTTGAATAATTTACTATAGAAAAGCCAATCCCTGGCGCAATTAAAATTTGCGACAGTAAAAAAATTATTTTTTGAATAATTTACTATAGAAAAGGCAATCCCTGGCGGATTTGAAATTTGCGACAGTAAAAAATTATTTTTTGAATAATTTACTATAGGAAAGGCAATCTCTGGCGCAATTAAAATTTGCGACAGTTGAAAATTATTTTTTGAATAATTTACTATAGAAAAGGCAATCCCTGGCGTAATTAAAATTTGCGACAGTATAAAATTATTTTTTGAATAATTTACTATAGAAAAGGCAATACCTGGGATATTTAAATTTTGCGACAGTAAAAAATTATTTTTTTGCAAAATTTACTATAGAAAAGGCAATCCCTGGCGCACTTAAAATTTGCGACAGTAGAAAATTAATTTGTGAGAAATTTACTACAGAAAAGGCAATCCCTGGCGCAATTAAAATCTGCGACAGTAGAAAATTATTTTTTGAATAATTTACTATAGGAAAGGCAATCCCTGGCGTAATTAAAATTTGCGACAGTTGAAAATTATTTTTTGAATAATTTACTATAGAAAAGGCAATCCCTGGCGCAATTAAAATTTGCGACAGTAGAAAATTATTTTTTGAATAATTTACTATAGAAAAGGCAATCCCTGGCGGATTTGAAATTTGCGACAGTAAAAAATTATTTTTTGAATAATTTACTATAGAAAAGGCAATCCCTGGCGCACTTAAAATTTGCGACAGTAAAAAATTATTTTTTGAATAATTTACTATAGAAAAGCCAATCCCTGGCGCAATTAAAATTTGCGACAGTTGAAAATTATTTTTTGAATAATTTACTATAGAAAAGGCAATCCCTGGCGTAATTAAAATGTGCGACAGTTGAAAATTATTTTTTGAATAATTTACTATAGAAAAGGCAATCCCTGGCGTAATTAAAATTTGCGACAGTAAAAAATTATTTTTTGAATAATTTACTATAGAAAAGGCAATCCCTGGCGGATTTGAAATTTGCGACAGTAAAAAATTATTTTTTGAATAATTTACTATAGGAAAGGCAATCTCTGGCGCAATTAAAATTTGCGACAGTTGAAAATTATTTTTTGAATAATTTACTATAGAAAAGGCAATCCCTGGCGTAATTAAAATTTGCGACAGTATAAAATTATTTTTTGAATAATTTACTATAGAAAAGGCAATACCTGGGATATTTAAATTTTGCGACAGTAAAAAATTATTTTTTTGCAAAATTTACTATAGAAAAGGCAATCCCTGGCGCACTTAAAATTTGCGACAGTAGAAAATTAATTTGTGAGAAATTTACTACAGAAAAGGCAATCCCTGGCGCAATTAAAATCTGCGACAGTAGAAAATTATTTTTTGAATAATTTACTATAGGAAAGGCAATCCCTGGCGTAATTAAAATTTGCGACAGTTGAAAATTATTTTTTGAATAATTTACTATAGAAAAGGCAATCCCTGGCGCAATTAAAATTTGCGACAGTAGAAAATTATTTTTTGAATAATTTACTATAGAAAAGGCAATCCCTGGCGGATTTGAAATTTGCGACAGTAAAAAATTATTTTTTGAATAATTTACTATAGAAAAGGCAATCCCTGGCGCACTTAAAATTTGCGACAGTAAAAAATTATTTTTTGAATAATTTACTATAGAAAAGCCAATCCCTGGCGCAATTAAAATTTGCGACAGTTGAAAATTATTTTTTGAATAATTTACTATAGAAAAGGCAATCCCTGGCGTAATTAAAATGTGCGACAGTTGAAAATTATTTTTTGAATAATTTACTATAGAAAAGGTAATCCCTGGCGTAATTAAAATTTGCGACAGTAAAAAAATTATTTTTTGAATAATTTACTATAGAAAAGGCAATCCCTGGCGGATTTGAAATTTGCGACAGTAAAAAATTATTTTTTGAATAATTTACTATAGAAAAGGCAATCCCTGGTGCAGTTAAAATTTGCGACAGTTGAAAATTATTTTTTGAATAATTTACTATAGAAAAGGCAATCCCTGGCGTAATTAAAATTTGCGACAGTATAAAACTATTTTTTGAATAATTTACTATAGAAAAGGCAATACCTGGAATATTTAAAATTTGCGACAGTAAAAAATTATTTTTTTGCAAAATTTACTATAGAAAAGGCAATCCCTGGCGCACTTAAAATTTGCGAGAGTAAAAAATTATTTTTTGAATAATTTACTATAGAAAAGGCAATCCCTGGCGCAATTAAAACTTGCGACAGTAGAAAATTATTTTTTGAATAATTTACTATAGAAAAGGCAATCCCTGGCGTAATTAAAATTTGCGACAGTAGAAAATTATTTTTTGAATAATTTACTATAGAAAAGGCAATCCCTGGCGCACTTGAAATTTGCGACAGTAAAAAATTATTTTTTGAATAATTTACTATAGAAAAGGCAATCCCTGGCGTAATTAAAATTTGCGACAGTAGAAAATTATTTTTTGAATAATTTACTATAGAAAAGGCAATCCCTGGCGTAATTAAAATTTGCGACAGTAGAAAATTAATTTGTGAGAAATTTACTATAGAAAAGGCAATCCCTGGCGTAATTAAAATTTGCGACAGTAGAAAATTATTTTTTGAATAATTTACTATAGAAAAGGCAATCCCTGGCGTAATTAAAATTTGCGACAGCAGAAAATTATTTTTTGAATAATTTACTATAGAAAAGGCAATCCCTGGCGTATTTAAAATTTGCGACAGTAGAAAATTATTTTTGAATAATTTACTATAGAAAAGGCAATCCCTGGCGCAATTAAAATTTGCGACAGTTGAAAATTATTTTTTGAATAATTTACTATAGAAAAGGCAATCCCTGGCGTAATTAAAATTTGTGACAGTAGAAAATTATTTTTTGAATAATTTACTATAGAAAAGGCAATCCCTGGCGTAATTAAAATTTGCGACAGTAGAAAATTATTTTTTGAATAATTTACTATAGAAAAGGCAATCCCTGGCGTAATTAAAATTTGCGACAGTAGAAAATTATTTTTTGAATAATTTACTATAGAAAAGGCAATCCCTGGCGTAATTAAAATTTGCGACAGTATAAAATTATTTTTTGAATAATTTACTATAGAAAAGGCAATCCCTGGGATATTTAAAATTTGCGACAGTAAAAAATTATTTTTTGAATAATTTACTATAGAAAAGGCAATCCCTGGCGTATTTAAAATTTGCGACAGTATAAAATTATTTTTTGAATAATTTACTATAGAAAAGGCAATCCCTGGCGCAATTAAAATTTGCGACAGTTGAAAATTATTTTTTGAATAATTTACTATAGAAAAGGCAATCCCTGGCGCAATTACAATTTGCGACAGTAAAAAATTATTTTTTGAATAATTTACAATAGAAAAGGCAATCCCTGGCGTAATTAAAATTTGGGACAGTATAAAATTATTTTTTGAATAATTTACAATAGAAAAGGCAGTCCCTGGCGGATTTGAAATTTGCGACAGTAAAAAATTATTTTTTGAATAATTTACTATAGAAAAGGCAATACCTGGCGCAATTAAAATTTGCGACAGTTGAAAATTATTTTTTGAATAATTTACTATAGAAAAGGCAATCCCTGGCGTAATTAAAATTTGCGACAGTATAAAATTATTTTTTGAATAATTTACTATAGAAAAGGCAATCCCTGGCGCAATTAAAATTTGCGACAGTTGAAAATTATTTTTTGAATAATTTACTATAGAAAAGGCAATCCCTGGCGCAATTACAATTTGCGACAGTAAAAAATTATTTTTTGAATAATTTACTAGAGAAAAGGCAATCCATGGCGTAATTAAAATTTGCGACAGTATAAAATTATTTTTTGAATAATTTACTATAGAAAAGGCAATCCCTGGCGTAATTAAAATTTGCGACAGTAGAAAATTATTTTTTGAATAATTTACTATAGAAAAGGCAATCCCTGGCGTAATTAAAATTTGCGACAGTAGAAAATTATTTTTTGAATAATTTACTATAGAAAAGGCAATCCCTGGCGTAATTAAAATTTGCGACAGTAGAAAATTATTTTTTGAATAATTTACTATAGAAAAGGCCATCCCTGGCGTAATTAAAATTTGCGACAGTATAAAATTATTTTTTTAAATAATTTACTATAGAAAAGGCAATCCCTGGCGTAATTAAAATTTGCGACAGTATAAAATTATTTTTTGAATAATTTACTATAGAAAAGGCAATCCCTGGCGCAATTAAAATTTGCGACAGTTGAAAATTATTTTTTGAATAATTTACTATAGAAAAGGCAATCCCTGGCGCAATTAAAATTTGCGACAGTTGAAAATTATTTTTTGAATAATCTACTATAGAAAAGGCAATCCCTGGCGCAATTACAATTTGCGACAATAAAAAATTATTTTTTGAATAATTTACTATAGAAAAGGCAATCCCTGGCGTAATTAAAATTTGCGACAGTATAAAATTATTTTTTGAATAATTTACTATAGAAAAGGCAATCCCTGGCGTAATTAAAATTTGCGACAGTAGAAAATTATTTTTTGAATAATTTACTATAGAAAAGGCAATCCCTGGCGTAATTAAAATTTGCGACAGTAGAAAATTATTTTTTGAATAATTTACTATAGAAAAGGCAATCCCTGGCGTAATTAAAATTTGCGACAGTATAAAATTATTTTTTGAATAATTTACTATAGAAAAGGCAATCCCTGGGATATTTAAAATTTGCGACAGTAAAAAATTATTTTTTGAATAATTTACTATAGAAAAGGCAATCCCTGGTGTATTTAAAATTTGCGACAGTATAAAATTATTTTTTGAATAATTTACTATAGAAAAGGCAATCCCTGGCGCAATTAAAATTTGCGACAGTTGACAATTATTTTTTGAATAATTTACTATAGAAAAGGCAATCCCTGGCGCAATTACAATTTGCGACAGTAAAAAATTATTTTTTGAATAATTTACAATAGAAAAGGCAATCCCTGGCGTAATTAAAATTTGGGACAGTATAAAATTATTTTTTGAATAATTTACAATAGAAAAGGCAGTCCCTGGCGGATTTGAAATTTGCGACAGTAAAAAATTATTTTTTGAATAATTTACTATAGAAAAGGCAATACCTGGCGCAATTAAAATTTGCGACAGTTGAAAATTATTTTTTGAATAATTTACTATAGAAAAGGCAATCCCTGGCGCAATTAAAATTTGCGACAGTAGAAAATTATTTTTTGAATAATTTACTATAGAAAAGGCAATCCCTGGCGGATTTGAAATTTGCGACAGTAAAAAATTATTTTTTGAATAATTTACTATAGAAAAGGCAATCCCTGGCGCACTTAAAATTTGCGACAGTAAAAAATTATTTTTTGAATAATTTACTATAGAAAAGCCAATCCCTGGCGCAATTAAAATTTGCGACAGTTGAAAATTATTTTTTGAATAATTTACTATAGAAAAGGCAATCCCTGGCGTAATTAAAATGTGCGACAGTTGAAAATTATTTTTTGAATAATTTACTATAGAAAAGGCAATCCCTGGCGTAATTAAAATTTGCGACAGTAAAAAATTATTTTTTGAATAATTTACTATAGAAAAGGCAATCCCTGGCGGAGTTGAAATTTGCGACAGTAAAAAATTATTTTTTGAATAATTTACTATAGAAAAGGCAATCCCTGGCGCAATTAAAATTTGCGACAGTTGAAAATTATTTTTTGAATAATTTACTATAGAAAAGGCAATCCCTGGCGTAATTAAAATTTGCGACAGTATAAAATTATTTTTTGAATAATTTACTATAGAAAAGGCAATACCTGGGATATTTAAAATTTGCGACAGTAAAAAATTATTTTTTTGCAAAATTTACTATAGAAAAGGCAATCCCTGGCGCACTTAAAATTTGCGACAGTAGAAAATTAATTTGTGAGAAATTTACTACAGAAAAGGCAATCCCTGGCGCAATTAAAATTTGCGACAGTAGAAAATTATTTTTTGAATAATTTACTATAGGAAAGGCAATCCCTGGCGTAATTAAAATTTGCGACAGTTGAAAATTATTTTTTGAATAATTTACTATAGAAAAGGCAATCCCTGGCGCAATTAAAATTTGCGACAGTAGAAAATTATTTTTTGAATAATTTACTATAGAAAAGGCAATCCCTGGCGGATTTGAAATTTGCGACAGTAAAAAATTATTTTTTGAATAATTTACTATAGAAAAGGCAATCCCTGGCGCACTTAAAATTTGCGACAGTAAAAAATTATTTTTTGAATAATTTACTATAGAAAAGCCAATCCCTGGCGCAATTAAAATTTGCGACAGTTGAAAATTATTTTTTGAATAATTTACTATAGAAAAGGCAATCCCTGGCGTAATTAAAATGTGCGACAGTTGAAAATTATTTTTTGAATAATTTACTATAGAAAAGGCAATCCCTGGCGTAATTAAAATTTGCGACAGTAAAAAAATTATTTTTTGAATAATTTACTATAGAAAAGGCAATCCCTGGCGGATTTGAAATTTGCGACAGTAAAAAATTATTTTTTGAATAATTTACTATAGAAAAGGCAATCCCTGGTGCAATTAAAATTTGCGACAGTTGAAAATTATTTTTTGAATAATTTACTATAGAAAAGGCAATCCCTGGCGTAATTAAAATTTGCGACAGTATAAAATTATTTTTTGAATAATTTACTATAGAAAAGGCAATACCTGGGATATTTAAAATTTGCGACAGTAAAAAATTATTTTTTTGCAAAATTTACTATAGAAAAGGCAATCCCTGGCGCACTTAAAATTTGCGAGAGTAAAAAATTATTTTTTGAATAATTTACTATAGAAAAGGCAATCCCTGGCGCAATTAAAACTTGCGACAGTAGAAAATTATTTTTTGAATAATTTACTATAGAAAAGGCAATCCCTGGCGTAATTAAAATTTGCGACAGTAGAAAATTATTTTTTGAATAATTTACTATAGAAAAGGCAATCCCTGGCGCACTTAAAATTTGCGACAGTAAAAAATTATTTTTTGAATAATTTACTATAGAAAAGGCAATCCCTGGCGTAATTAAAATTTGCGACAGTAGAAAATTATTTTTTGAATAATTTACTATAGAAAAGGCAATCCCTGGCGTAATTAAAATTTGCGACAGTAGAAAATTAATTTGTGAGAAATTTACTATAGAAAAGGCAATCCCTGGCGTAATTAAAATTTGCGACAGTAGAAAATTATTTTTTGAATAATTTACTATAGAAAAGGCAATCCCTGGCGTAATTAAAATTTGCGACAGCAGAAAATTATTTTTTGAATAATTTACTATAGAAAAGGCAATCCCTGGCGTATTTAAAATTTGCGACAGTAGAAAATTATTTTTGAATAATTTACTATAGAAAAGGCAATCCCTGGCGTAATTAAAATTTGCGACAGTAGAAAATTATTTTTTGAATAATTTACTATAGAAAAGGCAATCCCTGGCGGATTTGAAATTTGCGACAGTAAAAAATTATTTTTTGAATAATTTACTATAGAAAAGGCAATCCCTGGCGCAATTAAAATTTGCGACAGTTGAAAACTATTTTTTGAATAATCTACTATAGAAAAGGCAATCCCTGGCGCAATTACAATTTGCGACAATAAAAAAATATTTTTTGAATAATTTACTATAGAAAAGGCAATCCCTGGCGTAATTAAAATTTGCGACAGTAGAAAATTATTTTTTGAATAATTTACTATAGAAAAGGCAATCCCTGGCGTAATTAAAATTTGCGACAGTAGAAAATTATTTTTTGAATAATTTACTATAGAAAAGGCAATCCCTGGCGTAATTAAAATTTGCGACAGTATAAAATTATTTTTTGAATAATTTACTATAGAAAAGGCAATCCCTGGGATATTTAAAATTTGCGACAGTAAAAAATTATTTTTTGAATAATTTACTATAGAAAAGGCAATCCCTGGCGTATTTAAAATTTGCGACAGTATAAAATTATTTTTTGAATAATTTACTATAGAAAAGGCAATCCCTGGCGCATTTAAAATTTGCGACAGTTGAAAATTATTTTTTGAATAATTTACTATAGAAAAGGCAATCCCTGGCGCAATTACAATTTGCGACAGTAAAAAATTATTTTTTGAATAATTTACAATAGAAAAGGCAATCCCTGGCGTAATTAAAATTTGGGACAGTATAAAATTATTTTTTGAATAATTTACAATAGAAAAGGCAGTACCTGGCGGATTTGAAATTTGCCACAGTAAAAAATTATTTTTTGAATAATTTACTATAGAAAAGGCAATACCTGGCGCAATTAAAATTTGCGACAGTTGAAAATTATTTTTTGAATAATTTACTACAGAAAAGGCAATCCCTGGCGTAATTAAAATTTGCCACAGTATAAAATTATTTTTTGAATAATTTACTATAGAAAAGGCAATCCCTGGCGCAATTAAAATTTGCGACAGTTGAAAATTATTTTTTGAATAATTTACTATAGAAAAGGCAATCCCTGACGCAATTACAATTTGCGACAGTAAAAAATTATTTTTTGAATAATTTACTATAGAAAAGGCAATCCATGGCGTAATTAAAATTTGCGACAGTATAAAATTATTTTTTGAATAATTTACTATAGAAAAGGCAATCCCTGGAGTAATTAAAATTTGCGACAGTAGAAAATTATTTTTTGAATAATTTACTATAGAAAAGGCAATCCCTGGCGTAATTAAAATTTGCGACAGTAGAAAATTATTTTTTGAATAATTTACTATAGAAAAGGCAATCCCTGGCGTAATTAAAATTTGCGACAGTAGAAAATAATTTTTTGAATAATTTACTATAGAAAAGGCCATCCCTGGCGTAATTAAAATTTGCGACAGTATAAAATTATTTTTTTGAATAATTTACTATAGAAAAGGCAATCCCTGGCGTAATTAAAATTTGCGACAATAGAAAATTATTTTTTGAATAATTTACTATAGAAAAGGCAATCCCTGGCGTATTTAAAATTTGCGACAGTAGAAAATTATTTTTGAATAATTTACTATAGAAAAGGCAATCCCTGGCGTAATTAAAATTTGCGACAGTAGAAAATTATTTTTTGAATAATTTACTATAGAAAAGGCAATCCCTGGCGTATTTGAAATTTGCGACAGTAAAAAATTATTTTTTGAATAATTTACTATAGAAAAGGCAATCCCTGGCGCAATTAAAATTTGCGACAGTTGAAAATTATTTTTTGAATAATTTACTATAGAAAAGGCAATCCCTGGCGTAATTAAAATTTGCGACAGTATAAAATTATTTTTTGAATAATTTACTATAGAAAAGGCAATCCCTGGCGCAATTAAAATTTGCGACAGTTGAAAATTATTTTTTGAATAATTTACTATAGAAAAGGCAATCCCTGGTGCAATTACAATTTGCGACAGTAAAAAATTATTTTTTGAATAATTTACTATAGAAAAGGCAATCCCTGGCGCACTTAAAATTTGCGAGAGTAAAAAATTATTTTTTGAATAATTTACTATAGAAAAGGCAATCCCTGGCGCAATTAAAACTTGCGACAGTAGAAAATTATTTTTTGAATAATTTACTATAGAAAAGGCAATTCCTGGCGTAATTAAAATTTGCGACAGTAGAAAATTATTTTTTGAATAATTTACTAGAGAAAAGGCAATCCCTGGCGCACTTAAAATTTGCGACAGTAAAAAATTATTTTTTGAATAATTTACTATAGAAAAGGCAATCCCTGGCGTAATTGAAATTTGCGACAGTAGAAAATTATTTTTTGAATAATTTACTATAGAATAGGCAATCCCTGGAGTAATTAAAATTTGCGACAGTAGAAAATTAATTTGTGAGAAATTTACTATAGAAAAGGCAATCCCTGGCGTAATTAAAATTTGCGACAGTATAAAATTATTTTTTGAATAATTTACTATAGAAAAGGCAATCCCTGGCGCACTTAAAATTTGCGACAGGAAAAAATTATTTTTTGAATAATTTACTATAGAAAAGGCAATACCTGGCGCAATTAAAACTTGCGACAGTAGAAAATTATTTTTTGAATAATTTACTATAGAAAAGGCAATCCCTGGCGTAATTAAAATTTGCGACAGTAGAAAATTATTTTTTGAATAATTTACTATAGAAAAGGCAATCCCTGGCGTAATTAAAATTTGCGACAGTAGAAAATTATTTTTTGAATAATTTACTATAGAAAAGGCAATCCCTGGCGTAATTAAAATTTGCGACAGTATAAAATTATTTTTTGAATAATTTACTATAGAAAAGGCAATCCCTGGGATATTTAAAATTTGCGACAGTAAAAAATTATTTTTTGAATAATTTACTATAGAAAAGGCAATCCCTGGTGTATTTAAAATTTGCGACAGTATAAAATTATTTTTTGAATAATTTACTATAGAAAAGGCAATCACTGGCGCAATTAAAATTTGCGACAGTTGAAAATTATTTTTTGAATAATTTACTATAGAAAAGGCAATCCCTGGCGCAATTACAATTTGCGACAGTAAAAAATTATTTTTTGAATAATTTACAATAGAAAAGGCAATCCCTGGCGTAATTAAAATTTGGGACAGTATAAAATTATTTTTTGAATAATTTACAATAGAAAAGGCAGTCCCTGGCGGATTTGAAATTTGCGACAGTAAAAAATTATTTTTTGAATAATTTACTATAGAAAAGGCAATACCTGGCGCAATTAAAATTTGCGACAGTTGAAAATTATTTTTTGAATAATTTACTATAGAAAAGGCAATCCCTGGCGCAATTAAAATTTGCGACAGTAGAAAATTATTTTTTGAATAATTTACTATAGAAAAGGCAATCCCTGGCGGATTTGAAATTTGCGACAGTAAAAAATTATTTTTTGAATAATTTACTATAGAAAAGGCAATCCCTGGCGCACTTAAAATTTGCGACAGTAAAAAATTATTTTTTGAATAATTTACTATAGAAAAGCCAATCCCTGGCGCAGTTAAAATTTGCGACAGTTGAAAATTATTTTTTGAATAATTTACTATAGAACAGGCAATCCCTGGCGTAATTAAAATGTGCGACAGTTGAAAATTATTTTTTGAATAATTTACTATAGAAAAGGCAATCCCTGGCGTAATTAAAATTTGCGACAGTAAAAAATTATTTTTTGAATAATTTACTATAGAAAAGGCAATCCCTGGCGGATTTGAAATTTGCGACAGTAAAAAATTATTTTTTGAATAATTTACTATAGAAAAGGCAATCCCTGGCGCAATTAAAATTTGCGACAGTAAAAAATTATTTTTTGAATAATTTACTATAGAAAAGGCAATCCCTGGTGCAATTAAAATTTGCGACAGTTGAAAATTATTTTTTGAATAATTTACTATAGAAAAGGCAATCCCTGGCGTAATTAAAATTTGCGACAGGATAAAATTATTTTTTGAATAATTTACTATAGAAAAGGCAATACCTGGGATATTTAAAATTTGCGACAGTAAAAAATTATTTTTTGAATAATTTACTATAGAAAAGGCAATCCCTGGCGGATTTGAAATTTGCGACAGTAAAAAATTATTTTTTGAATAATTTACTATAGAAAAGGTAATCCCTGGCGCACTTAAAATTTGCGACAGTAAAAAATTATTTTTTGAATAATTTACTATAGAAAAGCCAATCCCTGGCGCAATTAAAATTTGCGACAGTTGAAAATTATTTTTTGAATAATTTACTATAGAAAAGGCAATCCCTGGCGTAATTAAAATGTGCGACAGTTGAAAATTATTTTTTGAATAATATACTATAGAAAAGGCAATCCCTGGCGTAATTAAAATTTGCGACAGTAAAAAAATTATTTTTTGAATAATTTACTATAGAAAAGGCAATCCCTGGCGCAATTAAAATTTGCGACAGTAAAAAATTATTTTTTGAATAATTTACTATAGAAAAGGCAATCCCTGGTGCAATTAAAATTTGCGACAGTTGAAAATTATTTTTTGAATAATTTACTATAGAAAAGGCAATCCCTGGCGTAATTAAAATTTGCGACAGGATAAAATTATTTTTTGAATAATTTACTATAGAAAAGGCAATACCTGGGATATTTAAAATTTGCGACAGTAAAAAATTATTTTTTTGCAAAATTTACTATAGAAAAGGCAATCCCTGGCGCACTTAAAATTTGCGAGAGTAAAAAATTATTTTTTGAATAATTTACTATAGAAAAGGCAATCCCTGGCGCAATTAAAACTTGCGACAGTAGAAAATTATTTTTTGAATAATTTACTATAGAAAAGGCAATCCCTGGCGTAATTAAAATTTGCGACAGTAGAAAATTATTTTTTGAATAATTTACTATAGAAAAGGCAATCCCCGGCGCACTTAAAATTTGCGACAGTAAAAAATTATTTTTTGAATAATTTACTATAGAAAAGGCAATCCCTGGCGTAATTAAAATTTGCGACAGTAGAAAATTATTTTTTGAATAATTTACTATAGAAAAGGCAATCCCTGGCGTAATTAAAATTTGCGACAGTAGAAAATTAATTTGTGAGAAATTTACTATAGAAAAGGCAATCCCTGGCGTAATTAAAATTTGCGACAGTAGAAAATTATTTTTTGAATAATTTACTATAGAAAAGGCAATCCCTGGCGTAATTAAAATTTGCGACAGCAGAAAATTATTTTTTGAATAATTTACTATAGAAAAGGCAATCCCTGGCGTATTTAAAATTTGCGACAGTAGAAAATTATTTTTGAATAATTTACTATAGAAAAGGCAATCCCTGGCGTAATTAAAATTTGCGACAGTAGAAAATTATTTTTTGAATAATTTACTATAGAAAAGGCAATCCCTGGCGGATTTGAAATTTGCGACAGTAAAAAATTATTTTTTGAATAATTTACTATAGAAAAGGCAATCCCTGGCGCAATTAAAATTTGCGACAGTTGAAAATTATTTTTTGAATAATTTACTATAGAAAAGGCAATCCCTGGCGTAATTAAAATTTGCGACAGTATAAAATTATTTTTTGAATAATTTACTATAGAAAAGGCAATCCCTGGCGCAATTAAAATTTGCGACAGTTGAAAATTATTTTTTGAATAATCTACTATAGAAAAGGCAATCCCTGGCGCAATTACAATTTGCGACAATAAAAAATTATTTTTTGAATAATTTACTATAGAAAAGGCAATCCCTGGCGTAATTAAAATTTGCGACAGTATAAAATTATTTTTTGAATAATTTACTATAGAAAAGGCAATCCCTGGCGTAATTAAAATTTGCGACAGTAGAAAATTATTTTTTGAATAATTTACTATAGAAAAGGCAATCCCTGGCGTAATTAACATTTGCGACAGTAGAAAATTATTTTTTGAATAATTTACTATAGAAAAGGCAATCCCTGGCGTAATTAAAATTTGCGACAGTAGAAAATTATTTTTTGAATAATTTACTATAGAAAAGGCAATCCCTGGCGTAATTAAAATTTGCGACAGTATAAAATTATTTTTTGAATAATTTACTATAGAAAAGGCAATCCCTGGGATATTTAAAATTTGCGACAGTAAAAAATTATTTTTTGAATAATTTACTATAGAAAAGGCAATCCCTGGCGTATTTAAAATTTGCGACAGTATAAAATTATTTTTTGAATAATTTACTATAGAAAAGGCAATCCCTGGCGCAATTAAAATTTGCGACAGTTGAAAATTATTTTTTGAATAATTTACTATAGAAAAGGCAATCCCTGGCGCAATTACAATTTGCGACAGTAAAAAATTATTTTTTGAATAATTTACAATAGAAAAGGCAATCCCTGGCGTAATTAAAATTTGGGACAGTATAAAATTATTTTTTGAATAATTTACAATAGAAAAGGCAGTCCCTGGCGGATTTGAAATTTGCGACAGTAAAAAATTATTTTTTGAATAATTTACTATAGAAAAGGCAATACCTGGCGCAATTAAAATTTGCGACAGTTGAAAATTATTTTTTGAATAATTTACTATAGAAAAGGCAATCCCTGGCGTAATTAAAATTTGCGACAGTATAAAATTATTTTTTGAATAATTTACTATAGAAAAGGCAATCCCTGGCGCAATTAAAATTTGCGACAGTTGAAAATTATTTTTTGAATAATTTACTATAGAAAAGGCAATCCCTGGCGCAATTACAATTTGCGACAGTAAAAAATTATTTTTTGAATAATTTACTATAGAAAAGGCAATCCATGGCGTAATTAAAATTTGCGACAGTATAAAATTATTTTTTGAATAATTTACTATAGAAAAGGCAATCCCTGGCGTAATTAAAATTTGCGACAGTAGAAAATTATTTTTTGAATAATTTACTATAGAAAAGGCAATCCCTGGCGTAATTAAAATTTGCGACAGTAGAAAATTATTTTTTGAATAATTTACTATAGAAAAGGCAATCCCTGGCGTAATTAAAATTTGCGACAGTAGAAAATTATTTTTTGAATAATTTACTATAGAAAAGGCCATCCCTGGCGTAATTAAAATTTGCGACAGTATAAAATTATTTTTTTGAATAATTTACTATAGAAAAGGCAATCCCTGGCGTAATTAAAATTTGCGACAATAGAAAATTATTTTTTGAATAATTTACTATAGAAAAGGCAATCCCTGGCGTATTTAAAATTTGCGACAGTAGAAAATTATTTTTGAATAATTTACTATAGAAAAGGCAATCCCTGGCGTAATTAAAATTTGCGACAGTAGAAAATTATTTTTTGAATAATTTACTATAGAAAAGGCAATCCCTGGCGGATTTGAAATTTGCGACAGTAAAAAATTATTTTTTGAATAATTTACTATAGAAAAGGCAATCCCTGGCGCAATTAAAATTTGCGACAGTTGAAAATTATTTTTTGAATAATTTACTATAGAAAAGGCAATCCCTGGCGTAATTAAAATTTGCGACAGTATAAAATTATTTTTTGAATAATTTACTATAGAAAAGGCAATCCCTGGCGCAATTAAAATTTGCGACAGTTGAAAATTATTTTTTGAATAATTTACTATAGAAAAGGCAATTCCTGGCGTAATTAAAATTTGCGACAGTAGAAAATTATTTTTTGAATAATTTACTATAGAAAAGGCAATCCCTGGCGTATTTAAAATTTGCGACAGTAGAAAATTATTTTTGAATAATTTACTATAGAAAAGGCAATCCCTGGCGTAATTAAAATTTGCGACAGTAGAAAATTATTTTTTGAATAATTTACTATAGAAAAGGCAATCCCTGGCGTAATTAAAATTTGCGACAGTAGAAAATTATTTTTTGAATAATTTACTATAGAAAAGGCAATCCCTGGCGTAATTAAAATTTGCGACAGTAGAAAATTATTTTTTGAATAATTTACTATAGAAAAGGCAATCCCTGGCGTAATTAAAATTTGCGACAGTAGAAAATTAATTTGTGAGAAATTTACTATAGAAAAGGCAATCCCTGGCGTAATTAAAATTTGCGACAGTAGAAAATTATTTTTTGAATAATTTACTATAGAAAAGGCAATCCCTGGCGTAATTAAAATTTGCGACAGCAGAAAATTATTTTTTGAATAATTTACTATAGAAAAGGCAATCCCTGGCGTATTTAAAATTTGCGACAGTAGAAAATTATTTTTGAATAATTTACTATAGAAAAGGCAATCCCTGGCGTAATTAAAATTTGCGACAGTAGAAAATTATTTTTTGAATAATTTACTATAGAAAAGGCAATCCCTGGCGGATTTGAAATTTGCGACAGTAAAAAATTATTTTTTGAATAATTTACTATAGAAAAGGCAATCCCTGGCGCAATTAAAATTTGCGACAGTTGAAAATTATTTTTTGAATAATTTACTATAGAAAAGGCAATCCCTGGCGTAATTAAAATTTGCGACAGTATAAAATTATTTTTTGAATAATTTACTATAGAAAAGGCAATCCCTGGCGCAATTAAAATTTGCGACAGTTGAAAATTATTTTTTGAATAATCTACTATAGAAAAGGCAATCCCTGGCGCAATTACAATTTGCGACAATAAAAAATTATTTTTTGAATAATTTACTATAGAAAAGGCAATCCCTGGCGTAATTAAAATTTGCGACAGTATAAAATTATTTTTTGAATAATTTACTATAGAAAAGGCAATCCCTGGCGTAATTAAAATTTGCGACAGTAGAAAATTATTTTTTGAATAATTTACTATAGAAAAGGCAATCCCTGGCGTAATTAACATTTGCGACAGTAGAAAATTATTTTTTGAATAATTTACTATAGAAAAGGCAATCCCTGGCGTAATTAAAATTTGCGACAGTAGAAAATTATTTTTTGAATAATTTACTATAGAAAAGGCAATCCCTGGCGTAATTAAAATTTGCGACAGTATAAAATTATTTTTTGAATAATTTACTATAGAAAAGGCAATCCCTGGGATATTTAAAATTTGCGACAGTAAAAAATTATTTTTTGAATAATTTACTATAGAAAAGGCAATCCCTGGCGTATTTAAAATTTGCGACAGTATAAAATTATTTTTTGAATAATTTACTATAGAAAAGGCAATCCCTGGCGCAATTAAAATTTGCGACAGTTGAAAATTATTTTTTGAATAATTTACTATAGAAAAGGCAATCCCTGGCGCAATTACAATTTGCGACAGTAAAAAATTATTTTTTGAATAATTTACAATAGAAAAGGCAATCCCTGGCGTAATTAAAATTTGGGACAGTATAAAATTATTTTTTGAATAATTTACAATAGAAAAGGCAGTCCCTGGCGGATTTGAAATTTGCGACAGTAAAAAATTATTTTTTGAATAATTTACTATAGAAAACGCAATACCTGGCGCAATTAAAATTTGCGACAGTTGAAAATTATTTTTTGAATAATTTACTATAGAAAAGGCAATCCCTGGCGTAATTAAAATTTGCGACAGTATAAAATTATTTTTTGAATAATTTACTATAGAAAAGGCAATCCCTGGCGCAATTAAAATTTGCGACAGTTGAAAATTATTTTTTGAATAATTTACTATAGAAAAGGCAATCCCTGGCGCAATTACAATTTCCGACAGTAAAAAATTATTTTTTGAATAATTTACTATAGAAAAGGCAATCCATGGCGTAATTAAAATTTGCGACAGTATAAAATTATTTTTTGAATAATTTACTATAGAAAAGGCAATCCCTGGCGTAATTAAAATTTGCGACAGTAGAAAATTATTTTTTGAATAATTTACTATAGAAAAGGCAATCCCTGGCGTAATTAAAATTTGCGACAGTAGAAAATTATTTTTTGAATAATTTACTATAGAAAAGGCAATCCCTGGCGTAATTAAAATTTGCGACAGTAGAAAATTATTTTTTGAATAATTTACTATAGAAAAGGCCATCCCTGGCGTAATTAAAATTTGCGACAGTATAAAATTATTTTTTTGAATAATTTACTATAGAAAAGGCAATCCCTGGCGTAATTAAAATTTGCGACAATAGAAAATTATTTTTTGAATAATTTACTATAGAAAAGGCAATCCCTGGCGTATTTAAAATTTGCGACAGTAGAAAATTATTTTTGAATAATTTACTATAGAAAAGGCAATCCCTGGCGTAATTAAAATTTGCGACAGTAGAAAATTATTTTTTGAATAATTTACTATAGAAAAGGCAATCCCTGGCGGATTTGAAATTTGCGACAGTAAAAAATTATTTTTTGAATAATTTACTATAGAAAAGGCAATCCCTGGCGCAATTAAAATTTGCGACAGTTGAAAATTATTTTTTGAATAATTTACTATAGAAAAGGCAATCCCTGGCGTAATTAAAATTTGCGACAGTATAAAATTATTTTTTGAATAATTTACTATAGAAAAGGCAATCCCTGGCGCAATTAAAATTTGCGACAGTTGAAAATTATTTTTTGAATAATTTACTATAGAAAAGGCAATCCCTGGTGCAATTACAATTTGCGACAGTAAAAAATTATTTTTTGAATAATTTACTATAGAAAAGGCAATCCCTGGCGCACTTAAAATTTGCGAGAGTAAAAAATTATTTTTTGAATAATTTACTATAGAAAAGGCAATCCCTGGCGTAATTAAAACTTGCGACAGTAGAAAATTATTTTTTGAATAATTTACTATAGAAAAGGCAATTCCTGGCGTAATTAAAATTTGCGACAGTAGAAAATTATTTTTTGAATAATTTACTATAGAAAAGGCAATCCCTGGCGCACTTAAAATTTGCGACAGTAAAAAATTTTTTTTTGAATAATTTACTATAGAAAAGGCAATCCCTGGCGTAATTAAAATTTGCGACAGTAGAAAATTATTTTTTGAATAATTTACTATAGAAAAGGCAATCCCTGGAGTAATTAAAATTTGCGACAGTAGAAAATTAATTTGTGAGAAATTTACTATAGAAAAGGCAATCCCTGGCGTAATTAAAATTTGCGACAGTATAAAATTATTTTTTGAATAATTTACTATAGAAAAGGCAATCCCTGGCGCACTTAAAATTTGCGACAGGAAAAAATTATTTTTTGAATAATTTACTATAGAAAAGGCAATACCTGGCGCAATTAAAACTTGCGACAGTAGAAAATTATTTTTTGAATAATTTACTATAGAAAAGGCAGTCCCTGGCGCAATTAAAATTTGCGACAGTAGAAAATTATTTTTTGAATAATTTACTATAGAAAAGGAAATCCCTGGCGTAATTAAAATTTGCGACAGTATAAAATTATTTTTTGAATAATTTACTATAGAAAAGGCAATCCCTTGCGTATTTAAAATTTGCGAGAGTATAAAATTATTTTTTGAATAATCTACTATAGAAAAGGCAATCCCTGGCGTAATTAAAATTTGCGACAGTTGAAAATTATTTTTTGAATAATTTACTATAGAAAAGGCAATCCCTGGCGCACTTAAAATTTGCGACAGTTGAAAATTATTTTTTGAATAATTTACTATAGAAAAGGCAATACCTGGCGTAATTAAAATTTGCGACAGTAGAAAATTATTTTTTGAATAATTTACTATAGAAAAGGCAATACCTGGCGCAATTAAAATTTGCGACAGTTGAAATTTATTTTTTGAATAATTTACTATAGAAAAGGCAATCCCTGGCGTAATTAAAATTTGCGACAATATAAAATTATTTTTTGAATAATTTACTATAGAAAAGGCAATCCCTTGCGTATTTAAAATTTGCGACAGTAGAAAATTATTTTTTGAATAATTTACTATAGAAAAGGCAATACCTGGCGCAATTAAAATTTGCGACAGTAAAAAATTTTTTTTTGAATAATTTACTATAGAAAAGGCAATCCCTGGCGTAATTAAAATTTGCGACAGTAGAAAATTATTTTTTGAATAATTTACTATAGAAAAGGCAATCCCTGGAGTAATTAAAATTTGCGACAGTAGAAAATTAATTTGTGAGAAATTTACTATAGAAAAGGCAATCCCTGGCGTAATTAAAATTTGCGACAGTATAAAATTATTTTTTGAATAATTTACTATAGAAAAGGCAATCCCTGGCGCACTTAAAATTTGCGACAGGAAAAAATTATTTTTTGAATAATTTACTATAGAAAAGGCAATACCTGGCGCAATTAAAACTTGCGACAGTAGAAAATTATTTTTTGAATAATTTACTATAGAAAAGGCAGTCCCTGGCGCAATTAAAATTTGCGACAGTAGAAAATTATTTTTTGAATAATTTACTATAGAAAAGGAAATCCCTGGCGTAATTAAAATTTGCGACAGTATAAAATTATTTTTTGAATAATTTACTATAGAAAAGGCAATCCCTTGCGTATTTAAAATTTGCGAGAGTATAAAATTATTTTTTGAATAATCTACTATAGAAAAGGCAATCCCTGGCGTAATTAAAATTTGCGACAGTTGAAAATTATTTTTTGAATAATTTACTATAGAAAAGGCAATCCCTGGCGCACTTAAAATTTGCGACAGTTGAAAATTATTTTTTGAATAATTTACTATAGAAAAGGCAATACCTGGCGTAATTAAAATTTGCGACAGTAGAAAATTATTTTTTGAATAATTTACTATAGAAAAGGCAATCCCTGGCGTAATTAAAATTTGCGACAGTAGAAAATTATTTTTTGAATAATTTACTATAGAAAAGGCAATCCCTGGCGTAATTAAAATTTGCGACAGTATAAAATTATTTTTTGAATAATTTACTATAGAAAAGGCAATCCCTGGGATATTTAAAATTTGCGACAGTAAAAAATTATTTTTTTGAATAATTTACTATAGAAAAGGCAATCCCTGGCGTATTTAAAATTTGCGACAGTATAAAATTATTTTTTGAATAATTTACTATAGAAAAGGCAATCCCTGGCGCAATTAAAATTTGCGACAGTTGAAAATTATTTTTGAATAATTTACTATAGAAAAGGCAATCCCTGGCGCAATTACAATTTGCGACAGTAAAAAATTATTTTTTGAATAATTTACAATAGAAAAGGCAATCCCTGGCGTAATTAAAATTTGGGACAGTATAAAATTATTTTTTGAATAATTTACAATAGAAAAGGCAGTCCCTGGCGGATTTGAAATTTGCGACAGTAAAAAATTATTTTTTGAATAATTTACTATAGAAAAGGCAATACCTGGCGCAATTAAAATTTGCGACAGTTGAAAATTATTTTTTGAATAATTTACTATAGAAAAGGCAATCCCTGGCGTAATTAAAATTTGCGACAGTATAAAATTATTTTTTGAATAATTTACTATAGAAAAGGCAATCCCTGGCGCAATTAAAATTTGCGACAGTTGAAAATTATTTTTTGAATAATTTACTATAGAAAAGGCAATCCCTGGCGCAATTACAATTTCCGACAGTAAAAAATTATTTTTTGAATAATTTACTATAGAAAAGGCAATCCATGGCGTAATTAAATTTGCGACAGTATAAAATTATTTTTTGAATAATTTACTATAGAAAAGGCAATCCCTGGCGTAATTAAAATTTGCGACAGTAGAAAATTATTTTTTGAATAATTTACTATAGAAAAGGCAATCCCTGGCGTAATTAAAATTTGCGACAGTAGAAAATTATTTTTTGAATAATTTACTATAGAAAAGGCAATCCCTGGCGTAATTAAAATTTGCGACAGTAGAAAATTATTTTTTGAATAATTTACTATAGAAAAGGCCATCCCTGGCGTAATTAAAATTTGCGACAGTATAAAATTATTTTTTTGAATAATTTACTATAGAAAAGGCAATCCCTGGCGTAATTAAAATTTGCGACAATAGAAAATTATTTTTTGAATAATTTACTATAGAAAAGGCAATCCCTGGCGTATTTAAAATTTGCGACAGTAGAAAATTATTTTTGAATAATTTACTATAGAAAAGGCAATCCCTGGCGTAATTAAAATTTGCGACAGTAGAAAATTATTTTTTGAATAATTTACTATAGAAAAGGCAATCCCTGGCGGATTTGAAATTTGCGACAGTAAAAAATTATTTTTTGAATAATTTACTATAGAAAAGGCAATCCCTGGCGCAATTAAAATTTGCGACAGTTGAAAATTATTTTTTGAATAATTTACTATAGAAAAGGCAATCCCTGGCGTAATTAAAATTTGCGACAGTATAAAATTATTTTTTGAATAATTTACTATAGAAAAGGCAATCCCTGGCGCAATTAAAATTTGCGACAGTTGAAAATTATTTTTTGAATAATTTACTATAGAAAAGGCAATCCCTGGTGCAATTACAATTTGCGACAGTAAAAAATTATTTTTTGAATAATTTACTATAGAAAAGGCAATCCCTGGCGCACTTAAAATTTGCGAGAGTAAAAAATTATTTTTTGAATAATTTACTATAGAAAAGGCAATCCCTGGCGTAATTAAAACTTGCGACAGTAGAAAATTATTTTTTGAATAATTTACTATAGAAAAGGCAATTCCTGGCGTAATTAAAATTTGCGACAGTAGAAAATTATTTTTTGAATAATTTACTATAGAAAAGGCAATCCCTGGCGCACTTAAAATTTGCGACAGTAAAAAATTTTTTTTTGAATAATTTACTATAGAAAAGGCAATCCCTGGCGTAATTAAAATTTGCGACAGTAGAAAATTATTTTTTGAATAATTTACTATAGAAAAGGCAATCCCTGGAGTAATTAAAATTTGCGACAGTAGAAAATTAATTTGTGAGAAATTTACTATAGAAAAGGCAATCCCTGGCGTAATTAAAATTTGCGACAGTATAAAATTATTTTTTGAATAATTTACTATAGAAAAGGCAATCCCTGGCGCACTTAAAATTTGCGACAGGAAAAAATTATTTTTTGAATAATTTACTATAGAAAAGGCAATACCTGGCGCAATTAAAACTTGCGACAGTAGAAAATTATTTTTTGAATAATTTACTATAGAAAAGGCAGTCCCTGGCGCAATTAAAATTTGCGACAGTAGAAAATTATTTTTTGAATAATTTACTATAGAAAAGGAAATCCCTGGCGTAATTAAAATTTGCGACAGTATAAAATTATTTTTTTAATAATTTACTATAGAAAAGGCAATCCCTTGCGTATTTAAAATTTGCGAGAGTATAAAATTATTTTTTGAATAATCTACTATAGAAAAGGCAATCCCTGGCGTAGTTAAAATTTGCGACAGTTGAAAATTATTTTTTGAATAATTTACTATAGAAAAGGCAATCCCTGGCGCACTTAAAATTTGCGACAGTTGAAAATTATTTTTTGAATAATTTACTATAGAAAAGGCAATACCTGGCGTAATTAAAATTTGCGACAGTAGAAAATTATTTTTTGAATAATTCACTATAGAAAAGGCAATACCTGGCGCAATTAAAATTTGCGACAGTTGAAAATTATTTTTTGAATAATTTACTATAGAAAAGGCAATCCCTGGCGTAATTAAAATTTGCGACAATATAAAATTATTTTTTGAATAATTTACTATAGAAAAGGCAATCCCTTGCGTATTTAAAATTTGCGAGAGTATAAAATTATTTTTTGAATAATCTACTATAGAAAAGGCAATCCCTGGCGTAATTAAAATTTGCGACAGTAAAAAATTATTTTTTGAATAATTTACAATAGAAAAGGCAATCCCTGGTGTAATTAAAATTTGGGACAGTATAAAATTATTTTTTGAATAATTTACAATAGAAAAGGCAGTCCCTGGCGGATTTGAAATTTGCGACAGTAAAAAATTATTTTTTGAATAATTTACTATAGAAAAGGCAATACCTGGCGCAATTAAAATTTGCGACAGTTGAAAATTATTTTTTGAATAATTTACTATAGAAAAGGCAATCCCTGGCGTAATTAAAATTTGCGACAGTATAAAATTATTTTTTGAATAATTTACTATAGAAAAGGCAATCCCTGGCGCAATTAAAATTTGCGACAGTTGAAAATTATTTTTTGAATAATTTACTATAGAAAAGGCAATCCCTGGCGCAATTACAATTTGCGACAGTAAAAAATTATTTTTTGAATAATTTACTATAGAAAAGGCAATCCATGGCGTAATTAAAATTTGCGACAGTATAAAATTATTTTTTGAATAATTTACTATAGAAAAGGCAATCCCTGGCGTAATTAAAATTTGCGACAGTAGAAAATTATTTTTTGAATAATTTACTATAGAAAAGGCCATCCCTGGCGTAATTAAAATTTGCGACAGTATAAAATTATTTTTTTGAATAATTTACTATAGAAAAGGCAATCCCTGGCGTAATTAAAATTTGCGCCAATAGAAAATTATTTTTTGAATAATTTACTATAGAAAAGGCAATCCCTGGCGTATTTAAAATTTGCGACAGTAGAAAATTATTTTTGAATAATTTACTATAGAAAAGGCAATCCCTGGCGTAATTAAAATTTGCGACAGTAGAAAATTATTTTTTGAATAATTTACTATAGAAAAGGCAATCCCTGGCGGATTTGAAATTTGCGACAGTAAAAAATTATTTTTTGAATAATTTACTATAGAAAAGGCAATCCCTGGCGCAATTAAAATTTGCGACAGTTGAAAATTATTTTTTGAATAATTTACTATAGAAAAGGCAATCCCTGGCGTAATTAAAATTTGCGACAGTATAAAATTATTTTTTGAATAATTTACTATAGAAAAGGCAATCCCTGGCGCAATTAAAATTTGCGACAGTTGAAAATTATTTTTTGAATAATTTACTATAGAAAAGGCAATCCCTGGTGCAATTACAATTTGCGACAGTAAAAAATTATTTTTTGAATAATTTACTATAGAAAAGGCAATCCCTGGCGCACTTAAAATTTGCGAGAGTAAAAAATTATTTTTTGAATAATTTACTATAGAAAAGGCAATCCCTGGCGCAATTAAAACTTGCGACAGTAGAAAATTATTTTTTGAATAATTTACTATAGAAAAGGCAATTCCTGGCGTAATTAAAATTTGCGACAGTAGAAAATTATTTTTTGAATAATTTACTATAGAAAAGGCAATCCCTGGCGCACTTAAAATTTGCGACAGTAAAAAATTATTTTTTGAATAATTTACTATAGAAAAGGCAATCCCTGGCGTAATTAAAATTTGCGACAGTAGAAAATTATTTTTTGAATAATTTACTATAGAAAAGGCAATCCCTGGAGTAATTAAAATTTGCGACAGTAGAAAATTAATTTGTGAGAAATTTACTATAGAAAAGGCAATCCCTGGCGTAATTAAAATTTGCGACAGTATAAAATTATTTTTTGAATAATTTACTATGGAAAAGGCAATCCCTGGCGCACTTAAAATTTGCGACAGGAAAAAATTATTTTTTGAATAATTTACTATAGAAAAGGCAATACCTGGCGCAATTAAAACTTGCGACAGTAGAAAATTATTTTTTGAATAATTTACTATAGAAAAGGCAGTCCCTGGCGCAATTAAAATTTGCGACAGTAGAAAATTATTTTTTGAATAATTTACTATAGAAAAGGCAATCCCTGGCGTAATTAAAATTTGCGACAGTATAAAATTATTTTTTGAATAATTTACTATAGAAAAGGCAATCCCTTGCGTATTTAAAATTTGCGAGAGTATAAAATTATTTTTTGAATAATCTACTATAGAAAAGGCAATCCCTGGCGTAATTAAAATTTGCGACAATTGAAAATTATTTTTTGAATAATTTACTATAGAAAAGGCAATCCCTGGCGCACTTAAAATTTGCGACAGTTGAAAATTATTTTTTGAATAATTTACTATAGAAAAGGCAATCCCTGGCGTAATTAAAATTTGCGACAGTAGAAAATTATTTTTTGAATAATTTACTATAGAAAAGGGAATCCCTGGCGTAATTAAAATTTGCGACAGTAGAAAATTATTTTTTGAATAATTTACTATAGAAAAGGCAATCCCTGGCGTAATTAAAATTTGCGACAGTTGAAAATTATTTTTTGAATAATTTACTATAGAAAAGGCAATCCCTGGCGTAATTAAAATCTGCGACAGTAAAAAATTATTTTTTGAATAATTTACTATAGAAAAGGCAATCCCTGGGGTAATTAAAATTTGCGACAGTTGAAAATTATTTTTTGAATAATTTACTATAGAAAAGGCAATCCCTGGCGCACTTAAAATTTGCGACAGTTGAAAATTATTTTTTGAATAATTTACTATAGAAAAGGCAATCCCTGGCGTAATTAAAATTTGCGACAGTAGAAAATTATTTTTTGAATAATTTACTATAGAAAAGGCAATCCCTGGCGTAATTAAAATTTGCGACAGTAGAAAATTATTTTTTGAATAATTTACTATAGAAAAGGGAATCCCTGGCGTAATTAAAATTTGCGACAGTAGAAAATTATTTTTTGAATAATTTACTATAGAAAAGGCAATCCCTGGCGTAATTAAAATTTGCGACAGTTGAAAATTATTTTTTGAATAATTTACTATAGAAAAGGCAATCCCTGGCGCACTTAAAATTTGCGACAGTAAAAAATTATTTTTTGAATAATTTACTATAGAAAAGGCAATCCCTGGCGTAATTAAAATTTGCGACAGTTGAAAATTATTTTTTGAATAATTTACTATAGAAAAGGCAATCCCTGGCGTAATTAAAATTTGCGACAGTAGAAAATTATTTTTTGAATAATTTACTATAGAAAAGGCAATCCCTGGCGTAATTAAAATTTGCGACAGTAGAAAATTATTTTTGAATAATTTACTATAGAAAAGGCAATCGCAGGCGTAATTAAAATTTGCGACAGTAGAAAATTATTTTTTGAATAATTTACTATTGAAAAGGCAATCCCTGGCGTAATTAAAATTTGCGACAGTAGAAAATTATTTTTTGAATAATTTACTATAGAAAAGGCAATCCCTGGCGTAATTAAAATTTGCGACAGTAGAAAATTATTTTTTGAATAATTTACTATAGAAAAGGCAATCCCTGGCGTAATTAAAATTTGCGACAGTATAAAATTATTTTTTGAATAATTTACTATAGAAAAGGCAATCCCTGGCGCAGTTAAAATTTGCGACAGTAAAAAATTATTTTTTGAATAATTTACTATAGAAAAGGCAATCCCTGGCGTAATTAAAATTTGCGACAGTAGAAAATTATTTTTTGAATAATTTACTATAGAAAAGGCAATCCCTGGCGTAATTAAAATTTGCGACAATAGAAAATTATTTTTTGAATAATTTACTATAGAAAAGGCAATCCCTGGCGTAATTAAAATTTGCGACAATAGAAAATTATTTTTTGAATAATTTACTATAGAAAAGGCAACCCTGGCGTAATTAAAATTTGCGACAGTATAAAATTATTTTTTGAATAATTTACTATAGAAAAGGCAATCCCTGGCGCACTTAAAATTTGCGACAGTAAAAAATTATTTTTTGAATAATTTACTATAGAAAAGGCAATCCCTGGCGCAATTAAAACTTGCGACAGTAGAAAATTATTTTTTGAATTATTTACTATAGAAAAGGCAATCCCTGGCGCACTTAAAATTTGCGACAGTTGAAAATTATTTTTTGAATAATTTACTATAGAAAAGGCAATCCCTGGCGTAATTAAAATTTGCGACAGTAGAAAATTATTTTTTGAATAATTTACTATAGAAAAGGCAATCCCTGGCGTAATTAAAATTTGCGACAGTAGAAAATTATTTTTTGAATAATTTACTATAGAAAAGGCAATACCTGGCGCAATTAAAACTTGCGACAGTAGAAAATTATTTTTTGAATAATTTACTATAGAAAAGGCAGTCCCTGGCGCAATTAAAATTTGCGACAGTAGAAAATTATTTTTTGAATAATTTACTATAGAAAAGGCAATCCCTGGCGTAATTAAAATTTGCGACAGTATAAAATTATTTTTTGAATAATTTACTATAGAAAAGGCAATCCCTTGCGTATTTAAAATTTGCGAGAGTATAAAATTATTTTTTGAATAATCTACTATAGAAAAGGCAATCCCTGGCGTAATTAAAATTTGCGAGAGTTGAAAATTATTTTTTGAATAATTTACTATAGAAAAGGCAATCCCTGGCGCACTTAAAATTTGCGACAGTTTAAAATTATTTTTTGAATAATTTACTATAGAAAAGGCAATCCCTGGCGTAATTAAAATTTGCGACAGTAGAAAATTATTTTTTGAATAATTTACTATAGAAAAGGGAATCCCTGGCGTAATTAAAATTTGCGACAGTAGAAAATTATTTTTTGAATAATTTACTATAGAAAAGGCAATCCCTGGCGTAATTAAAATTTGCGACAGTTGAAAATTATTTTTTGAATAATTTACTATAGAAAAGGCAATCCCTGGCGTAATTAAAATCTGCGACAGTAAAAAATTATTTTTTGAATAATTTACTATAGAAATGGCAATCCCTGGCGTAATTAAAATTTGCGACAGTTGAAAATTATTTTTTGAATAATTTACTATAGAAAAGGCAATCCCTGGCGCACTTAAAATTTGCGACAGTTGAAAATTATTTTTTGAATAATTTACTATAGAAAAGGCAATCCCTGGCGTAATTAAAATTTGCGACAGTAGAAAATTATTTTTTGAATAATTTACTATAGAAAAGGCAATCCCTGGCGTAATTAAAATTTGCGACAGTAGAAAATTATTTTTTGAATAATTTACTATAGAAAAGGGAATCCCTGGCGTAATTAAAATTTGCGACAGTAGAAAATTATTTTTTGAATAATTTACTATAGAAAAGGCAATCCCTGGCGTAATTAAAATTTGCGACAGTTGAAAATTATTTTTTGAATAATTTACTATAGAAAAGGCAATCCCTGGCGCACTTAAAATTTGCGACAGTAAAAAATTATTTTTTGAATAATTTACTATAGAAAAGGCAATCCCTGGCGTAATTAAAATTTGCGACAGTTGAAAATTATTTTTTGAATAATTTACTATAGAAAAGGCAATCCCTGGCGTAATTAAAATTTGCGACAGTAGAAAATTATTTTTTGAATAATTTACTATAGAAAAGGCAATCCCTGGCGTAATTAAAATTTGCGACAGTAGAAAATTATTTTTGAATAATTTACTATAGAAAAGGCAATCGCAGGCGTAATTAAAATTTGCGACAGTAGAAAATTATTTTTTGAATAATTTACTATTGAAAAGGCAATCCCTGGCGTAATTAAAATTTGCGACAGTAGAAAATTATTTTTTGAATAATTTACTATAAAAAAGGCAATCCCTGGCGTAATTAAAATTTGCGACAGTAGAAAATTATTTTTTGAATAATTTACTATAGAAAAGGCAATCCCTGGCGTAATTAAAATTTGCGACAGTATAAAATTATTTTTTGAATAATTTACTATAGAAAAGGCAATCCCTGGCGCAGTTAAAATTTGCGACAGTAAAAAATTATTTTTTGAATAATTTACTATAGAAAAGGCAATCCCTGGCGTAATTAAAATTTGCGACAGTAGAAAATTATTTTTTGAATAATTTACTATATAAAAGGCAATCCCTGGCGTAATTAAAATTTGCGACAATAGAAAATTATTTTTTGAATAATTTACTATAGAAAAGGCAATCCCTGGCGTGATTAAAATTTGCGACAATAGAAAATTATTTTTTGAATAATTTACTATAGAAAAGGCAACCCTGGCGTAATTAAAATTTGCGACAGTATAAAATTATTTTTTGAATAATTTACTATAGAAAAGGCAATCCCTGGCGCACTTAAAATTTGCGACAGTAAAAAATTATTTTTTGAATAATTTACTATAGAAAAGGCAATCCCTGGCGCAATTAAAACTTGCGACAGTAGAAAATTATTTTTTGAATAATTTACTATAGAAAAGGCAATTCCTGGCGTAATTAAAATTTGCGACAGTAGAAAATTATTTTTTGAATAATTTACTATAGAAAAGGCAATCCCTGGCGCACTTAACATTTGCGACAGTAAAAAATTATTTTTTGAATAATTTACTATAGAAAAGGCAATCCCTGGCGTAATTAAAATTTGCGACAGTAGAAAATTATTTTTTGAATAATTTACTATAGAAAAGGCAATCCCTGGAGTAATTAAAATTTGCGACAGTAGAAAATTAATTTGTGAGAAATTTACTATAGAAAAGGCAATCCCTGGCGTAATTAAAATTTGCGACAGTATAAAATTATTTTTTGAATAATTTACTATAGAAAAGGCAATCCCTGGCGCACTTAAAATTTGCGACAGGAAAAAATTATTTTTTGAATAATTTACTATAGAAAAGGCAATACCTGGCGCAATTAAAACTTGCGACAGTAGAAAATTATTTTTTGAATAATTTACTATAGAAAAGGCAGTCCCTGGCGCAATTAAAATTTGCAACAGTAGAAAATTATTTTTTGAATAATTTACTATAGAAAAGGCAATCCCTGGCGTAATTAAAATTTGCGACAGTATAAAATTATTTTTTGAATAATTTACTATAGAAAAGGCAATCCCTTGCGTATTTAAAATTTGCGAGAGTATAAAATTATTTTTTGAATAATCTACTATAGAAAAGGCAATCCCTGGCGTAATTAAAATTTGCGACAGTTGAAAATTATTTTTTGAATAATTTACTATAGAAAAGGCAATCCCTGGCGCACTTAAAATTTGCGACAGTTGAAAATTATTTTTTGAATAATTTACTATAGAAAAGGCAATCCCTGGCGTAATTAAAATTTGCGACAGTAGAAAATTATTTTTTGAATAATTTACTATAGAAAAGGCAATCCCTGGCGTAATTAAAATTTGCGACAGTAGAAAATTATTTTTTGAATAATTTACTATAGAAAAGGCAATCCCTGGCGTAATTAAAATTTGCGACAGTTGAAAATTATTTTTTGAATAATTTACTATAGAAAAGGCAATCCCTGGCGTAATTAAAATCTGCGACAGTAAAAAATTATTTTTTGAATAATTTACTATAGAAAAGGCAATCCCTGGCGTAATTAAAATTTGCGACAGTTGAAAATTATTTTTTGAATAATTTACTATAGAAAAGGCAATCCCTGGCGCACTTAAAATTTGCGACAGTTGAAAATTATTTTTTGAATAATTTACTATAGAAAAGGCAATCCCTGGCGTAATTAAAATTTGCGACAGTAGAAAATTATTTTTTGAATAATTTACTATAGAAAAGGCAATCCCTGCCGTAATTAAAATTTGCGACAGTAGAAAATTATTTTTTGAATAATTTACTATAGAAAAGGGAATCCCTGGCGTAATTAAAATTTGCGACAGTAGAAAATTATTTTTTGAATAATTTACTATAGAAAAGGCAATCCCTGGCGTAATTAAAATTTGCGACAGTTGAAAATTATTTTTTGAATAATTTACTATAGAAAAGGCAATCCCTGGCGCACTTAAAATTTGCGACAGTAAAAAATTATTTTTTGAATAATTTACTATAGAAAAGGCAATACCTGGAGTAATTAAAATTTGCGACAGTAGAAAATTATTTTTTGAATAATTTACTATAGAAAAGGCAATCCCTGGCGTAATTAAAATTTGCGACAGTAGAAAATTATTTTTTGAATAATTTACTATAGAAAAGGCAATCCCTGGCGTAATTAAAATTTGCGACAGTTGAAAACTATTTTTTGAATAATTTACTATAGAAAAGGCAATCCCTGGCGTAATTAAAATTTGCGACAGTTGAAAATTATTTTTTGAATAATTTAATATAGAAAAGGCAATCCCTGGCGTAATTAAAATTTGCGACAGTAGAAAATTATTTTTTGAATAATTTACTATAGAAAAGGCAATCCCTGGCGTAATTAAAATTTGCGACAGTAGAAAATTATTTTTTGAATAATTTACTATAGAAAAGGGAATCCCTGGCGTAAT
The DNA here is from genome assembly GCA_963930735.1 of Dioctria linearis. Taxonomy (NCBI): domain Eukaryota; kingdom Metazoa; phylum Arthropoda; class Insecta; order Diptera; family Asilidae; genus Dioctria; species Dioctria linearis. The sequence continues at coordinate 20,861 of CAWVNZ010001725.1, read as the reverse complement.
TAAAATTTGCGACAGTAGAAAATTATTTTTTGAATAATTTACTATAGAAAAGGCAATCCCTGGCGTAATTAAAATTTGCGACAGTTGAAAATTATTTTTTGAATAATTTACTATAGAAAAGGCAATCCCTGGCGCACTTAAAATTTGCGACAGTAAAAAATTATTTTTTTAATAATTTACTATAGAAAAGGCAATCCCTGGCGTAATTAAAATTTGCGACAGTTGAAAATTATTTTTTGAATAATTTACTATAGAAAAGGCAATCCCTGGCGTAATTAAAATTTGCGACAGTAGAAAATTATTTTTTGAATAATTTACTATAGAAAAGGCAATCCCTGGCGTAATTAAAATTTGCGACAGTAGAAAATTATTTTTTGAATAATTTACTATAGAAAAGGCAATCGCAGGCGTAATTAAAATTTGCGACAGTAGAAAATTATTTTTTGAATAATTTACTATTGAAAAGGCAATCCCTGGCGTAATTAAAATTTGCGACAGTAGAAAATTATTTTTTGAATAATTTACTATAGAAAAGGCAATCCCTGGCGTAATTAAAATTTGCGACAGAAGAAAATTATTTTTTGAATAATTTACTATAGAAAAGGCAATCCCTGGCGTAATTAAAATTTGCGACAGTATAAAATTATTTTTTGAATAATTTACTATAGAAAAGGCAATCCCTGGCGCACTTAAAATTTGCGACAGTAAAAAATTATTTTTTGAATAATTTACTATAGAAAAGGCAATCCCTGGCGTAATTAAAATTTGCGACAGTAGAAAATTATTTTTTGAATAATTTACTATAGAAAAGGCAATCCCTGGCGTAATTAAAATTTGCGACAGTAGAAAATTATTTTTTGAATAATTTACTATAGAAAAGGCAATCCCTGGCGTAATTAAAATTTGCGACAATAGAAAATTATTTTTTGAATAATTTACTATAGAAAAGGCAACCCTGGCGTAATTAAAATTTGCGACAGTATAAAATTATTTTTTGAATAATTTACTATAGAAAAGGCAATCCCTGGCGCACTTAAAATTTGCGACAGTAAAAAATTATTTTTTGAATAATTTACTATAGAAAAGGCAATCCCTGGCGTAATTAAAATTTGCGACAGTAGAAAATTAATTTGTGAGAAATTTACTATAGAAAAGGCAATCCCTGGCGTAATTAAAATTTGCGACAGTAGAAAATTATTTTTTGAATAATTTACTATAGAAAAGGCAATCCCTGGCGTAATTAAAATTTGCGACAGTTGACAATCATTTTTTGAATAATTTACTATAGAAAAGGCAATCCCTGGCGTATTTAAAATTTGCGACAGTAGAAAATTATTTTTTAATAATCTATTATAGAAAAGGCAATCCCTGGCGTAATTAAAATTTGCGACAGTAGAAAATTATTTTTTGAATAATTTACTATAGAAAAGGCAATCCCTGGCGTAATTAAAATTTGCGACAGTAGAAAATTAATTTGTGAGAAATTTACTATAGAAAAGGCAATCCCTGGCGTAATTAAAATTTGCGACAATAGAAAACTATTTTTTGAATAATTTACTATAGAAAAGTCAATCCCTGGCGTAATTAAAATTTGCGACAGTAGAAAATTATTTTTTGAATAATTTACTATAGAAAAGGCAATCCCTGGCGTATTTAAAATTTGCGACAGTAGAAAATTATTTTTGAATAATTTACTATAGAAAAGGCAATCCCTGGCGTAATTAAAATTTGCGACAGTAGAAAATTATTTTTTGAATAATTTACTATAGAAAAGGCAATCCCTGGCGTAATTAAAATTTGCGACAGTAGAAAATTATTTTTTGAATAATTTACTATAGAAAAGGCAATCCCTGGCGCAATTAAAATTTGCGACAGTAGAAAATTATTTTTTGAATAATTTACTATACAAAAGGCAATCCCTGGCGTAATTAAAATTTGCGACAGTATAAAATTATTTTTTGAATAATTTACTATAGAAAAGGCAATCCCTGGCGCACTTAAAATTTGCGACAGTAAAAAATTATTTTTTGAATAATTTACTATAGAAAAGGCAATACCTGGCGCAATTAAAACTTGCGACAGTAGAAAATTATTTTTTGAATAATTTACTATAGAAAAGGCAATCCCTGGCGTAATTAAAATTTGCGACAGTAGAAAATTATTTTTTGAATAATTTACTATAGAAAAAGGCAATCCCTGGCGTAATTAAAATTTGCGACAGTAGAAAATTATTTTTTGAATAATTTACTATAGAAAAGGCAATCCCTGGCGCAATTAAAATTTGCGACAGTAGAAAATTATTTTTTGAATAATTTACTATACAAAAGGCAATCCCTGGCGTAATTAAAATTTGCGACAGTATAAAATTATTTTTTGAATAATTTACTATAGAAAAGGCAATCCCTGGCGCACTTAAAATTTGCGACAGTAAAAAATTATTTTTTGAATAATTTACTATAGAAAAGGCAATCCCTGGCGTAATTAAAATTTGCGACAGTAGAAAATTATTTTTTGAATAATTTACTATAGAAAAGGCAATCCCTGGCGTAATTAAAATTTGCGACAGTAGAAAATTAATTTGTGAGAAATTTACTATAGAAAAGGCAATCCCTGGCGTAATTAAAATTTGCGACAATAGAAAACTATTTTTTGAATAATTTACTATAGAAAAGTCAATCCCTGGCGTAATTAAAATTTGCGACAGTAGAAAATTATTTTTTGAATAATTTACTATAGAAAAGGCAATCCCTGGCGTATTTAAAATTTGCGACAGTAGAAAATTATTTTTGAATAATTTACTATAGAAAAGGCAATCCCTGGCGTAATTAAAATTTGCGACAGTAGAAAATTATTTTTTGAATAATTTACTATAGAAAAGGCAATCCCTGGCGTAATTAAAATTTGCGACAGTAGAAAATTATTTTTTGAATAATTTACTATAGAAAAGGCAATCCCTGGCGCAATTAAAATTTGCGACAGTAGAAAATTATTTTTTGAATAATTTACTATACAAAAGGCAATCCCTGGCGTAATTAAAATTTGCGACAGTATAAAATTATTTTTTGAATAATTTACTATAGAAAAGGCAATCCCTGGCGCACTTAAAATTTGCGACAGTAAAAAATTATTTTTTGAATAATTTACTATAGAAAAGGCAATACCTGGCGCAATTAAAACTTGCGACAGTAGAAAATTATTTTTTGAATAATTTACTATAGAAAAGGCAATCCCTGGCGCAATTAAAATTTGCGACAGTAGAAAATTATTTTTTGAATAATTTACTATAGAAAAGGCAATCCCTGGCGTAATTAAAATTTGCGACAGTATAAAATTATTTTTTGAATAATTTACTATAGAAAAGGCAATCCCTGGCGTATTTAAAATTTGCGAGAGTATAAAATTATTTTTTGAATAATTTACTATAGAAAAGGCAATCCCTGGCGTAATTAAAATTTGCGACAGTATAAAATTATTTTTTGAATAATTTACTATAGAAAAGGCAATCCCTGGCGCAATTACAATTTGCGACAGTAGAAAATTATTTTTTGAATAATTTACTATAGAAAAGGCAATCCCTGGCGTAATTAAAATTTGCGACAGTAGAAAATTATTTTTTGAATAATTTACTATAGAAAAGGCAATCCCTGGCGTATTTAAAATTTGCGACAGTAAAAAATTATTTTTTGAATAATTTACTATAGAAAAGGCAATCCCTGGCGTAATTAAAATTTGCGAGAGTTGAAAATTATTTTTTGAATAATTTACTATAGAAAAGGCAATCCCTGGCGCACTTAAAATTTGCGACAGTAAAAAATTATTTTTTGAATAATTTACTATAGAAAAGGCAATCCCTGGCGCACTTAAAATTTGCGACAGTAAAAAATTATTTTTTGAATAATTTACTATAGAAAAGGCAATCCCTGGCGTAATTAAAATTTGCGACAGTAGAAAATTAATTTGTTAGAAATTTACTATAGAAAAGGCAATCCCTGGCGTAATTAAAATTTGCGACAGTAGAAAATTATTTTTTGAATAATTTACTATAGAAAAGGCAATCCCTGGCGTAATTTAAATTTGCGACAGTTGACAATTATTTTTTGAATAATTTACTATAGAAAAGGCAATCCCTGGCGTATTTAAAATTTGCGACAGTAGAAAATTATTTTTTAATAATCTACTATAGAAAAGGCAATCCCTGGCGTAATCAAAATTTGCGACAGTAGAAAATTATTTTTTGAATAATTTACTATAGAAAAAGGCAATCCCTGGCGTAGTTAAAATTTGCGACAGTAGAAAATTATTTTTTGAATAATTTACTATAGAAAAGGCAATCCCTGGCGTATTTAAAATTTGCGAGAGTATAAAATTATTTTTTGAATAATTTACTATAGAAAAGGCAATCCCTGGCGTAATTAAAATTTGCGACAGTATAAAATTATTTTTTGAATAATTTACTATAGAAAAGGCAATCCCTGGCGCAATTACAATTTGCGACAGTAGAAAATTATTTTTTGAATAATTTACTATAGAAAAGGCAATCCCTGGCGTAATTAAAATTTGCGACAGTATAAAATTATTTTTTGAATAATTTACTATAGAAAAGGCAATCCCTGGCGTATTTAAAATTTGCGAGAGTATAAAATTATTTTTTGAATAATTTACTATAGAAAAGGCAATCCCTGGCGTAATTAAAATTTGTGACAATAGAAAATTATTTTTTGAATAATTTACTATAGAAAATGCAACCCTGACGTAATTAAAATTTGCGACAGTATAAAATTATTTTTTGAATAATTTACTATAGAAAAGGCAATCCCTGGCGCACTTAAAATTTGCGACAGTAAAAAATTATTTTTTGAATAATTTACTATAGAAAAGGCAATCCCTGGCGTAATTAAAATTTGCGACAGTAGAAAATTAATTTGTTAGAAATTTACTATAGAAAAGGCAATCCCTGGCGTAATTAAAATTTGCGACAGTAGAAAATTATTTTTTGAATAATTTACTATAGAAAAGGCAATCCCTGGCGTAATTTAAATTTGCGACAGTTGACAATTATTTTTTGAATAATTTACTATAGAAAAGGCAATCCCTGGCGTATTTAAAATTTGCGACAGTAGAAAATTATTTTTTAATAATCTACTATAGAAAAGGCAATCCCTGGCGTAATCAAAATTTGCGACAGTAGAAAATTATTTTTTGAATAATTTACTATAGAAAAAGGCAATCCCTGGCGTAGTTAAAATTTGCGACAGTAGAAAATTATTTTTTGAATAATTTACTATAGAAAAGGCAATCCCTGGCGCAATTAAAATTTGCGACAGTAGAAAATTATTTTTTGAATAATTTACTATACAAAAGGCAATCCCTGGCGTAATTAAAATTTGCGACAGTATAAAATTATTTTTTGAATAACTTACTATAGAAAAGGCAATCCCTGGCGCACTTTAAATTTGCGACAGTAAAAAATTATTTTTTGAATAATTTACTATAGAAAAGGCAATCCCTGGCGTAATTCAATTTTGCGACAGTAGAAAATTATTTTTTGAATAATTTACTATAGAAAAGGCAATCCCTGGCGTAATTAAAATTTGCGACAGTAGAAAATTAATTTGTGAGAAATTTACTATAGAATAGGCAATCCCTGGCGTAATTAAAATTTGCGACAATAGAAAATTATTTTTTGAATAATTTACTATAGAAAAGTCAATCCCTGGCGTAATTAAAATTTGCGACAGTAGAAAATTATTTTTTGAATAATTTACTATAGAAAATGCAATCCCTGGCGTATTTAAAATTTGCGACAGTAGAAAATTATTTTTGAATAATTTACTATAGAAAAGGCAATCCCTGGCGTAATTAAAATTTGCGACAGTAGAAAACTATTTTTTGAATAATTTACTATAGAAAAGGCAATCCCTGGCGTAATTAAAATTTGCGACAGTAGAAATTTATTTTTTGAATAATTTACTATAGAAAAGGCAATGCCTGGCGCAATTAAAATTTGCGACAGTAGAAAATTATTTTTTGAATAATTTACTATACAAAAGGCAATCCCTGGCGTAATTAAAATTTGCGACAGTATAAAATTATTTTTTGAATAATTTACTATAGAAAAGGCAATCCCTGGCGCACTTAAAATTTGCGACAGTAAAAAATTATTTTTTGAATAATTTACTATAGAAAAGGCAATACCTGGCGCAATTAAAACTTGCGACAGTAGAAAATTATTTTTTGAATAATTACTATAGAAAAGGCAATCCCTGGCGCAATTAAAATTTGCGACAGTAGAAAATTATTTTTTGAATAATTTACTATAGAAAAGGCAATCCCTGGCGTAATTAAAATTTGCGACAGTATAAAATTATTTTTTGAATAATTTACTATAGAAAAGGCAATCCCTGGCGTATTTAAAATTTGCGAGAGTATAAAATTATTTTTTGAATAATTTACTATAGAAAAGGCAATCCCTGGCGTAATTAAAATTTGCGACAGTTGAAAATTATTTTTTGAATAATTTACTATAGAAAAGGCAATCCCTGGCGGATTTGAAATTTGCGATAGTAAAAAATTATTTTTTGAATAATTTACTATAGAAAAGGCAATCCCTGGCGTAATTAAAATTTGCGACAGTTGAAAATTATTTTTTGAATAATTTACTATAGAAAAGGCAATCCCTGGCGTATTTAAAATTTGCGACAGTATAAAATTATTTTTTTGAAAAATTTACTATAGAAAAGGCAATCCCTGGCGTAATTAAAATTTGCGACAGTAAAAAATTATTTTTTGAATAATTTACTATAGAAAAGGCAATCCCTGGCGTATTTAAAATTTGCGAGAGTAAAAAATTAATATTTGAAAAATTTACTGTAGAAAAGGCAATCCTGGCGCAATTAAAACTTGCGATAGTAAAAAATTTTTTTTGAATAATTTAATGTAGAAAAGGCAATCCCTGGCGTAATTAAAATTTGCGACAGTAGAAAATTATTTTTTGAATAATTTAGTATGGAAAAGGCAATCCCTGGCGTATTTAAAATTTGCGACAGTAGAAAATTATTTCTTTGCAAAATTTACTATAGAAAAGGCAATCCCTGGCGTAATTAAAATTTGCGACAGTAAAAAATTATTTTTTGAGTAATTTACTATAGAAAAGGCAATCCCTGTCGTAATTAAAATTTGCGACAGTAAAAAATTATTTTTTGAATAATTTACTATAGAAAAGGCAATCCCTGGCGCAATTAAAACTTGCGATAGTAAAAAATTAATATTTTGAAAAATTTACTGTAGAAAGGCAATCCCTGGCACAATTAAAATTTGCGACAGTAAAAAATTATTTTTTGAATAATTTACTATAGAAAAGGCAATCCCTGGCGCAATTAAAATTTGCGACAGTAAAAAATTATTTTTTGAATAATTTACTATAGAAAAGGCAATCCCTGGCGCAATTAAAATTTGCGACAGTAAAAAATTATTTTTTGAATAATTTACTATAGAAAAGGCAATCCTGGCGCAATTAAAACTTGCGATAGTAAAAAATTAATATTTTGAAAAATTTACTGTAGAAAAGGCAATCCCTGGCGTAATTAAAATTTGCGACAGTAGAAAATTATTTTTTGAATAATTTAGTATAGAAAAGGCAATCCCTGGCGTATTTAAAATTTGCGACAGTAGAAAATTATTTTTTTTGCAAAATTTACTATAGAAAAGGCAATCCTGGCGTAATTAAAATTTGCGACAGTTGAAAATTATTTTTTGAATAATTTACTATAGAAAAGGCAATCCCTGGGATATTTAAAATTTGCGACAGTAAAAAATTAATTTGTGAGAAATTTACTATAGAAAAGGCAATCCCTGGTATATTTAAAATTTGCGACAGTAAAAAATTATTTTTTGCAAAATTTACTATAGAAAAGGCAATCCCTGGCGTAATTAAAATTTGCGACAGTTGAAAATTATTTTTTGAATAATTTACTATAGAAAAGGCAATCCCTGGCGTAATTAAAATTTGCGACAGTATAAAATTATTTTTTGAATAATTTACTATAGAAAAGGCAATCCTGGCGTAATTAAAATTTGCGACAGTTGAAAAATATTTTTTGAATAATTTACTATAGAAAAGGCAATCCTGGGATATTTAAATTTGCGACAGTAAAAAATTATTTTTTGAAAAATTTACTATAGAAAAGGCAATCCCTGGCGTAATTAAAATTTGCGACAGTAGAAAATTATTTTTTGAATAATTTACTATAGAAAAGGCAATCCCTGGCGTAATTAAAATTTGCGACAGTAGAAAATTATTTTTTGAATAATTTACTATAGAAAAGGCAATCCCTGGCGGATTTGAAATTTGAGACAGTAAAAAATTATTTTTTGAATAATTTACTATAGAAAAGGCAATCCCTGGCGCAATTAAAATTTGCGACAGTTGAAAATTATTTTTTGAATAATTTACTATAGAAAAGGCAATCCCTGGCGTAATTAAAATTTGCGACAGTTGAAAATTATTATTTGAATAATTTACTATAGAAAAGGCAATCCCTGGCGCAATTAAAATTTGCGACAGTAGAAAATTATTTTTTGAATAATTAACTATAGAAAGGCAATCCCTGGCGCACTTAAAATTTGCGACAGTATAAAATTATTTTTTGAATAATTTACTATAGAAAAGGCGATCCCTGGCGTAATTAAAATTTGCGACGGTAGAAAATTATTTTTTGAATAATTTACTATAGAAAAGGCAATCCCTGGCGTATTTAAAATTTGCGACAGTAAAAAATTATTTTGTGAGAAATTTACTATAGAAAAGGCAATCCCTGGGATATTTAAAATTTGCGACAGTAAAAAATTATTTTTTTGCAAAATTTACTATAGAAAAGGCAATCCCTGCGTAATTAAAATTTGCGATAGTAAAAATTATATTTTGAATAATTTACTATAGAAAAGGCAATCCCTGGCGTATTTAAAATTTGCGACAGTTGAAAATTATTTTTTGAATAATTTACTATAGAAAAGGCAATTCCTGGCATAATGAAAATTTACGACAGTTGAAAATTATTTTTTGAATAATTTACTATAGAAAAGGCAATCCCTGGCGTAATTAAAATTTGCGACAGTATAAAATTATTTTTTGAATAATTTACTATAGAAAAGGCAATCCCTGGGATATTTAAAATTTGCGACAGTAAAAAATTATTTTTTGAATAATTTACTATAGAAAAGGCAATCCCTGGCGTAATTAAAATTTGCGACAGTAGAAAATTATTTTTTGAATAATTTACTACAGAAAACGCAATCCCTGGCGTAATTAAAATTTGCGACAGTAGAAAATTATTTTTGAATAATTTACTATAGAAAAGGCAATCCCTGGCGAAATTAAAATTTGCGACAGTAGAAAATTATTTTTTGAATAATTTACTATAGAAAAGGCAATCCCTGGCGTAATTAAAATTTGCGACAGTAGAAAATTATTTTTTGAATAATTTACTAGAGAAAAGGCAATCCCTGGCGTAATTAAAATTTGCGACAGTATAAAATTATTTTTTGAATAATTTACTATAGAAAAGGCAATCCTGGGATATTTAAAATTTGCGACAGTAAAAAAATTATTTTTTTGCAAAATTTACTATAGAAAAGGCAATCCCTGGCGGATTTGAAATTTGCGACAGTAAAAAATTATTTTTTTGCAAAATTTACTATAGAAAAGGCAAACCCTGGCGGATTTGAAATTTGCGACAGTAAAAAATTATTTTTTGAATAATTTACTATAGAAAAGGCAATCCCTGGCGTAATTAAAATTTGCGACAGTATAAAATTATTTTTTGAATAATTTACTATAGAAAAGGCAATCCCTGGCGCACTTAAAATTTGCGACAGTAAAAAATTATTTTTTGAATAATTTACTATAGAAAAGGCAATCCCTGGCGTAATTAAAATTTGCGACAGTAAAAAATTATTTTTTGAATAATTTACTATAGAAAAGGCAATCCCTGGCGTAATTAAAATTTGCGACAGTAGAAAATTATTTTTTGAATAATTTACTATAGAAAAGGCAATCCTGGCGAAATTAAAATTTGCGACAGTAGAAAATTATTTTTTGAATAATTTACTATAGAAAAGGCAATCCTGGCGTAATTAAAATTTGCGACTGTATAAAATTATTTTTTGAATAATTTACTATAGAAAAGGCAATCCCTGGCGCACTTAAAATTTGCGACAGTAAAAAATTATTTTTTGAATAATTTACTATAGAAAAGGCAATCCCTGGCGTAATTAAAATTTGCGACAGTAAAAAATTATTTTTTGAATAATTTACTATAGAAAAGGCAATCCCTGGCGTAATTAAAATTTGCGACAGTAGAAAATTATTTTTTGAATAATTTACTATAGAAAAGGCAATCCCTGGCGTAATTAAAATTTGCGACAGTATAAAGTTATTTTTTGAATAATTTACTATAGAAAAGGCAATCCCTGGGATATTTAAAATTTGCGACAGTAAAAAATTATTTTTTTGCAAAATTTACTATAGAAAAAGCAATCCCTGGCGGGTTTGAAATTTGCGACAGTAAAAAATTATTTTTTGAATAATTTACTATAGAAAAGGCAATCCCTGGCGTAATTAAAATTTGCGACAGTATAAAATTATTTTTTGAATAATTTACTATAGAAAAGGCAATCCCTGGCGTATTTAACATTTGCGACAGTTGAAAATTATTTTTTCAATAATTTACTATAGAAAAGGCAATCCCTGGCGCAATTAAAATTTGCGACAGTAGAAAATTATTTTTTGAATAATTTACTATAGAAAAGGCAATCCCTGGCGGATTTGAAATTTGCCGCAGTAAAAAATTATTTTTTGAGTAATTTACTATAGAAAAGGCAATCCCTGGCGCAATTAAAATTTGCGCCAGTTGAAAATTATTTTTTGAATAATTTACTATAGAAAAGACAATCCCTGGCGCACTTGAAATTTGCGACAGTAAAAAATTATTTTTTGAATAATTTACTATAGAAAAGGCAATCCCTGGCGTAATTAAAATTTGCGACAGTATAAAATTATTTTTTGAATAATTTACTATAGAAAAGGCAATCCCTGGCGTAATTAAAATTTGCGACAGTAGAAAATTATTTTTTAAATAATTTACTATAGAAAAGGCAATCCATGGCGGATTTGAAATTTGCGACAGTAGAAAATTATTTTTTGAATAATTTACTATAGAAAAGGCAATCCCTGGCGAATTTGAAATTTGCCGCAGTAAAAAATTATTTTTTGAATAATTTACTATAGAAAAGGCAATCCCTGGCGCAATTAAAATTTGCGCCAGTTGAAAATTATTTTTTGAATAATTTACTATAGAAAAGGCAATCCCTGGCGCACTTGAAATTTGCGACAGTAAAAAATTATTTTTTGAATAATTTACTATAGAAAAGGCAATCCCTGGCGCAATTAAAATTTGCGACAGTAGAAAATTATTTTTTGAATAATTAACTATAGAAAAGGCAATCCCTGGCGCACTTAAAATTTGCGACAGTAAAAAATTATTTTTTGAATAATTTACTATAGAAAAGGCAATCCCTGGCGTAATTAAAATTTGCGACAGTTGAAAATTATTTTTTGAATAATTTACTATAGAAAAGGCAATTCCTGGCATAATGAAAATTTGCGACAGTTGAAAATTATTTTTTGAATAATTTACTATAGAAAAGGCAATCCCTGGCGTAATTAAAATGTGCGACAGTATAAAATTATTTTTTGAATAATTTACTATAGAAAAGCAATCCCTGGGATATTTAAAATTTGCGACAGTAAAAAATTATTTTTTGAATAATTTACTATAGAAAAGGCAATCCCCTGGCGGATTTGAAATTTGCGACAGTAAAAAATTATTTTTTGAATAATTTACTATAGAAAAGGCAATCCCTGGCGTAATTAAAATTTGCGACAGTTGAAAATTATTTTTTGAATAATTTACTATAGAAAAGGCAATTCCTGGCATAATGAAAATTTGCGACAGTTGAAAATTATTTTTTGAATAATTTACTATAGAAAAGTCAATCCCTGGCGTAATTAAAATTTGCGACAGTATAAAATTATTTTTTGAATAATTTACTATAGAAAAGGCAATCCCTGGGATATTTAAAATTTGCGACAGTAAAAAATTATTTTTTGAATAATTTACTATAGAAAAGGCAATCCCTGGCGTAATTAAAATTTGCGACAGTAGAAAATTATTTTTTGAATAATTTACTACAGAAAAGGCAATCCCTGGCGTAATTAAAATTTGCGACAGTAGAAAATTATTTTTTGAATAATTTACTATAGAAAAGGCAATCCCTGGCGAAATTAAAATTTGCGACAGTAGAAAACTATTTTTTGAATAATTTACTATAGAAAAGGCAATCCCTGGCTTAATTAAAATTTGCGACAGTAGAAAATTATTTTTTGAATAATTTACTAGAGAAAAGGCAATCCCTGGCGTAATTAAAATTTGCGACAGTATAAAATTATTTTTTGAATAATTTACTATAGAAAAGGCAATCCCTGGCGTAATTAAAATTTGCGACAGTATAAAATTATTTTTTGAATAATTTACTATAGAAAAGCAATCCCTGGGATATTTAAAATTTGCGACAGTAAAAAATTATTTTTTGAATAATTTACTATAGAAAAGGCAATCCCCTGGCGGATTTGAAATTTGCGACAGTAAAAAATTATTTTTTGAATAATTTACTATAGAAAAGGCAATCCCTGGCGTAATTAAAATTTGCGACAGTTGAAAATTATTTTTTGAATAATTTACTATAGAAAAGGCAATTCCTGGCATAATGAAAATTTGCGACAGTTGAAAATTATTTTTTGAATAATTTACTATAGAAAAGTCAATCCCTGGCGTAATTAAAATTTGCGACAGTATAAAATTATTTTTTGAATAATTTACTATAGAAAAGGCAATCCCTGGGATATTTAAAATTTGCGACAGTAAAAAATTATTTTTTGAATAATTTACTATAGAAAAGGCAATCCCGGGCGCGTAATTAAAATTTGCGACAGTAGAAAATTATTTTTTGAATAATTTACTACAGAAAAGGCAATCCCTGGCGTAATTAAAATCTGCGACAGTAGAAAATTATTTTTTGAATAATTTACTATAGAAAAGGCAATCCCTGGCGAAATTAAAAATTTGCGACAGTAGAAAACTATTTTTTGAATAATTTACTATAGAAAAGGCAATCCCTGGCTTAATTAAAATTTGCGACAGTAGAAAATTATTTTTTGAATAATTTACTAGAGAAAAGGCAATCCTGGCGTAATTAAAATTTGCGACAGTATAAAATTATTTTTTGAATAATTTACTATAGAAAAGGCAATCCCTGGGATATTTAAAATTTGCGACAGTTAAAAAATTATTTTTTTGCAAAATTTACTATAGAAAAGGCAATCCCTGGCGGATTTGAAATTTGCGACAGTAAAAAATTATTTTTTTGCAAAATTTACTATAGAAAATGCAAAACCTGGCGGATTTGAAATTTGCGACAGTAAAAAATTATTTTTTGAATAATTTACTATAGAAAAGGCAATCCCTGGCGTAATTAAAATTTGCGACAGTATAAAATTATTTTTTGAATAATTTACTATAGAAAAGGCAATCCCTGGCGCACTTAACATTTGCGACAGTAAAAAATTATTTTTTGAATAATTTACTATAGAAAAGGCAATCCCTGGCGTAATTAAAATTTGCGACAGTAAAAAATTATTTTTTGAATAATTTACTATAGAAAAGGCAATCCCTGGCGTAATTAAAATTTGCGACAGTAGAAAATTATTTTTTGAATAATTTACTATAGAAAAGGCAATCCCTGGCGAAATTAAAATTTGCGACAGTAGAAAACTATTTTTTGAATAATTTACTATAGAAAAGGCAATCCCTGGCGTAATTAAAATTTGCGACAGTAGAAAATTATTTTTTGAATAATTTACTAAAGAAAAGGCAATCCCTGGCGTAATTAAAATTTGCGACAGTATAAAGTTATTTTTTGAATAATTTACTATAGAAAAGGCAATCCCTGGGATATTTAAAATTTGCGACAGTAAAAAATTATTTTTTTGCAAAATTTACTATAGAAAAAGCAATCCCTGGCGGATTTGAAATTTGCGACAGTAAAAAAATTATTTTTTGAATAATTTACTATAGAAAAGGCAATCCCTGGCGTAATTAAAATTTGCGACAGTATAAAATTATTTTTTGAATAATTTACTATAGAAAAGGCAATCCCTGGCGTATTTAACATTTGCGACAGTTGAAAATTATTTTTTCAATAATTTACTATAGAAAAGGCAATCCCTGGCGCAATTAAAATTTGCGACAGTAGAAAATTATTTTTTGAATAATTTACTATAGAAAAGGCAATCCCTGGCGGATTTGAAATTTGCCGCAGTAAAAAATTATTTTTTGAATAATTTACTATAGAAAAGGCAATCCCTGGCGCAATTAAAATTTGCGCCAGTTGAAAATTATTTTTTGAATAATTTACTATAGAAAAGGCAATCCCTGGCGCACTTGAAATTTGCGACAGTAAATAAATTATTTTTTTGAATAATTTACTATAGAAAAGGCAATCCCTGGCGTAATTAAAATTTGCGACAGTAGAAAATTATTTTTTGAATAATTTACTATAGAAAAGGCAATCCCTGGCGTAATTAAAATTTGCGACAGTTGAAAATTATATTTTGAATAATTTACTATAGAAAAGGCAATCCCTGGCGCAATTAAAATTTGCGACAGTAGAAAATTATTTTTTGAATAATTTACTATAGAAAAGGCAATCCCTGGCGGATTTGAAATTTGCGACAGTAAAAAATTATTTTTTGAATAATTTACTATAGAAAAGGCAATCCCTGGCGCAATTAAAATTTGCGCCAGTTGAAAATTATTTTTTGAATAATTTACTATAGAAAAGGCAATCCCTGGCGTAATTAAAATTTGCGACAGTATAAAATTATTTTTTGAATAATTTACTATAGAAAAGGCAATCCCTGGCGTAATTAAAATTTGCGACAATTGAAAATTATTTTTTGAATAATTTACTATAGAAAAGGCAATCCCTGGCGCAATTAAAATTTGCGACAGTAGAAAATTCTTTTTTGAATAATTTACTATAGAAAAGGCAATCCCTGGCGGATTTGAAATTTGCGACAGTAAAAAATTATTTTTTGAATAATTTACTATAGAAAAGGCAATCCCTGGCGCAATTAAAATTTGCGACAGTTGAAAATTATTTTTTGAATAATTTACTATAGAAAAGGCAATCCCTGGCGGATTTGTAATTTGCGACATTAAAAAATTATTTTTTGAATAATTTACTATAGAAAACGCAATCCCTGGCGCACTTAAAATTTGCGACAGTAAAAAATTATTTTTTGAATAATTTACTATAGAAAAGGCAATCCCTGGCGTAATTAAAATTTGCGACAGTAGAAAATTATTTTTTGAATAATTTACTATAGAAAAGGCAATCCCTGGCGTATTTAAAATTTGCGACAGTAAAAAATTAATTTGTGAGAAATTTACTATAGAAAACGCAATCCCTGGGATATTTAAAATTTGCGACAGTAAAAAATTATTTTTTTGCAAAATTTACTATAGAAAAGGCAATCCCTGGCGTATTTAAAATTTGCGATAGTTGAAAATTATTTTTTGAATAATTTACTATAGAAAAGGCGATCCCTGGCGGATTTGAAATTTGCGACAATAAAAAATTATTTTTTGAATAATTTACTATAGAAAAGGCAATCCCTGGCGTAATTAAAATTTGCGACAGTAGAAAATTATTTTTTGAATAATTTACTATCGAAAAGGCAATCCCTGGCGTATTTAAAATTTGCGACAGTAAAAAATTAATTTGTGAGAAATTTACTATAGAAAAGGCAATCCCTGGGATATTTAAAATTTGCGACAGTAAAAAATTATTTTTTTGCAAAATTTACTATAGAAAAGGCAATCCCTGGGATATTTAAAATTTGCGACAGTTGAAAATTATTTTTTGGATAATTTACTATAGAAAAGGCAATCCCTGGCGTATTTAAAATTTGTAGCAGTATAAAATTATTTTTTGAATAATTTACTGTAGAAAAGGCAATCCCTGGCGCAATTAAAATTTGCGACAGTAAAAAATTATTTTTTGAATAATTTACTATAGAAAAGGCAATCCCTGGCGTAATTAAAATTTGCGACAGTTGAAAATTATTTTTTGAATAATTTACTATAGAAAAGGCAATCCCTGGCATAATTAAAATTTGCGACAGTAAAAAATTATTTTTTGAATAATTTACTATAGAAAAGGCAATCCCTGGCGCACTTAAAATTTGCGACAGTTGAAAATTATTTTTTGAATAATTTACTATTGAAAAGGCAATCCCTGGCGCAATTAAAATTTGCGACAGTAGAAAATTATTTTTTGAATAATTTACTATAGAAAAGGCAATCCCTGGCGGATTTGAAATTTGCGACAGTAAATAATTATTTTTTGAATAATTTACTATAGAAAAGGCAATCCCTGGCGCAATTAAAATTTGCGACAGTTGAAAATTATTTTTTGAATAATTTACTATAGAAAAGGCAATCCCTGGCGGATTTGAAATTTGCCACAGTAAAAATTATTTTTTGAATAATTTACTATAGAAAAGGCAATCCCTGGCGCACTTAAAATTTGCGACAGTAAAAAATTATTTTTTGAATAATTTACTATAGAAAAGGCAATCCCTGGCGTAATTAAAATTTGCGACAGTATAAAATTATTTTTTGAATAATTTACTATAGAAAAGGCAATCCCTGGCGTAATTAAAATTTGCGACAGTTGAAAATTATTTTTTGAATAATTTACTATAGAAAAGGCAATCCCTGGCGCAATTAAAATTTGCGACAGTAGAAAATTATTTTTTGAATAATTTACTATAGAAAAGGCAATCCCTGGTGAATTTGAAATTTGCGACAGTAAAAAATTATTTTTTGAATAATTTACTATAGAAAAGGCAATCCCTGGCGCAATTAAAATTTGCGACAGTTGAAAATTATTTTTTGAATAATTTACTATAGAAAAGGCAATCCCTGGCGGATTTGAAATTTGCGACATTAAAAAATTATTTTTTGAATAATTTACTATAGAAAACGCAATCCCTGGCGCACTTAAAATTTGCGACAGTAAAAAATTATTTTTTGAATAATTTACTATAGAAAAGGCAATCCCTGGCGTAATTAAAATTTGCGACAGTAGAAAATTATTTTTTGAATAATTTACTATAGAAAAGGCAATTCCTGGCGTATTTAAAATTTGCGACAGTAAAAAATTAATTTGTGAGAAATTTACTATAGAAAAGGCAATCCCTGGGATATTTAAAATTTGCGACAGTAAAAAATTATTTTTTTGCAAAATTTACTATAGAAAAGGCAATCCCTGGCGTATTTAAAATTTGCGACAGTTGAAAATTATTTTTTGAATAATTTACTATAGAAAAGGCAATCCCTGGCGGATTTGAAATTTGCGACAGTAAAAAATTATTTTTTGAACTATAGAAAAGGCAATCCCTGGCGTAATTAAAATTTGCGACAGTAGAAAATTTATTTTTTGAATAATTTTACTATAGAAAAGGCAATCCCTGGCGTATTTAAAATTTGCGACAGTAAAAAATTAATTTGTGAGAAATTTACTATAGAAAAGGCAATCCCTGGGATATTTAAAATTTGCGACAGTAAAAAATTATTTTTTGCAAAATTTACTATAGAAAAGGCAATCCCTGGGATATTTAAAATTTGCGACAGTTGAAAATTATTTTTTGGATAATTTACTATAGAAAAGGCAATCCCTGGCGTATTTTAAAATTTGCGGCAGTATAAAATTATTTTTTGGAATTAATTTACTGTAGAAAAGGCAATCCCTGGCGCAATTAAAATTTGCGACAGTAAAAAATTATTTTTTGAATAATTTACTATAGAAAAGGCAAATCCCTGGCGTAATTAAAATTTGCGACAGTTTGAAAATTATTTTTTGAATAATTTACTAATAGAAAAAGGCAATCCCTGGCATAATTAAAACTTGCGACAGTAAAAAATTATTTTTTGAATAATTTACTATAGAAAAGGCAATCCCTGGCGCACTTAAAATTTGCGACAGTTGAAAATTATTTTTTTGAATAATTTACTATTGAAAAGGCAATCCCTGGCGCAATTGAAATTTGCGACAGTAGAAAAATTATTTTTTGAATAATTTACTATAGAAAAGGCAATCCCTGGCGGATTTGAAATTTGCGACAGTAAAAAATTATTTTTTGAATAATTTACTATAGAAAAGGCAATCCCTGGCGCAATTAAAATTTGCGACAGTTTGAAAATTATTTTTTGAATAATTTACTATAGAAAAGGCAATCCCTGGCGGATTTGAAAATTTGCGACAGTAAAAATTATTTTTTGAATAATTTACTATAGAAAAGGCAATCCCTGGCGCACTTAAAATTTGCGACAGTAAAAAATTATTTTTTGAATAATTTACTATAGAAAAGGCAATCCCTGGCGTAATTAAAATTTGCGACAGTAAAAAATTATTTTTTGAATAATTTACTATAGAAAAGGCAATCCCTGGCGTATTTAAAATTTGCGACAGTAAAAAATTAATTTGTGAGAAATTTACTATAGAAAAGGCAATCCCTGGGATATTTAAAATTTGCGACAGTAAAAAATTATTTTTTTGTAAAATTTACTATAGAAAAGGCAATCCCTGGGATATTTAAAATTTGCGACAGTTGAAAATTATTTTTTGGATAATTTACTATAGAAAAGGCAATCCCTGGCGTATTTAAAATTTGCGACAGTATAAAATTATTTTTTGAATAATTTACTGTAGAAAAGGCAATCCCTGGGCGCAATTAAAATTTGCGACAGTAAAAAATTATTTTTTGAATAATTTACTATAGAAATGGCAATCCCTGGCGTAATTAAAATTTGCGACAGTTGAAAATTATTTTTTGAATAATTTACTATAGAAAAGGCAATCCCTGGCATAATTAAAATTTGCGACAGTAAAAAATTATTTTTTGAATAATTTACTATAGAAAAGGCAATCCCTGGCGCACTTAAAATTTGCGACAGTTGAAAATTATTTTTTGAATAATTTACTATTGAAAAGGCAATCCCTGGCGCAATTAAAATTTGCAACAGTAGAAAATTATTTTTTGAATAATTTACTATAGAAAAGGCAATCCCTGGCGGATTTGAAATTTGCGACAGTAAAAAATTATTTTTTGAATAATTTACTATAGAAAAGGCAATCCCTGGCGCAGTTAAAATTTGCGACAGTTGAAAATTATTTTTTGAATAATTTACTATAGAAAAGGCAATCCCTGGCGGATTTGAAATTTGCGACAATAAAAATTATTTTTTGAATAATTTACTATAGAAAAGGCAATCCCTGGCGCACTTAAAATTTGCGACAGTAAAAAATTATTTTTAGAATAATTTACTATAGAAAAGGCAATCCCTGGCGTAATTAAAATTTGCGACAGTATAAAATTATTTTTTGAATAATTTACTATAGAAAAGGCAATCCCTGGCGTAATTAAAATTTGCCACAGTTGAAAATTATTTTTTGAATAATTTACTATAGAAAAGGCAATCGCTGGCGCAATTAAAATTTGCGACAGTAGAAAAATTATTTTTTGAATAATTTACTATAGAAAAGGCAATCCCTGGCGGATTTGAAATTTGCGACAGTAAAAAATTATTTTTTGAATAATTTACTATAGAAAAGGCAATCCCTGGCGCAATTAAAATTTGCGACAGTTGAAAATTATTTTTTGAATAATTTACTATAGAAAAGGCAATCCCTGGCGGATTTGAAATTTGCGACATTAAAAAATTATTTTCTGAATAATTTACTATAGAAAACGCAATCCCTGGCGCACTTAAAATTTGCGACAGTAAAAAATTATTTTTTGAATAATTTACTATAGAAAAGGCAATCCCTGGCGTAATTAAAATTTGCGACAGTAGAAAATTATTTTTTGAATAATTTACTATAGAAAAGGCAATCCCTGGCGTATTTAAAATTTGCGACAGTAAAAAATTAATTTGTGAGAAATTTACTATAGAAAAAGGCAATCCCTGGGATATTTAAAATTTGCGACAGTTGAAAATTATTTTTTGGATAATTTACTATAGAAAAGGCAATCCCTGGCGTATTTAAAATTTGCGACAGTTGAAAATTATTTTTTGAATAATTTACTATAGAAAAGGCAATCCTTGGCGGATTTGAAATTTGCGACAGTAAAAAAATTATTTTTTGAATAATTTACTATAGAAAAGGCAATCCCTGGCGTAATTAAAATTTGCGACAGTAGAAAATTATTTTTTGAATAATTTACTATAGAAAAGGCAATCCCTGGCGTATTTAAAATTTGCGACAGTAAAAAATTAATTTGTGAGAAATTTACTATAGAAAAGGCAATCCCTGGCGGACTTAAAATTTGCGACAGTTGAAAATTATTTTTTGAATAATTTACTATTGAAAAGGCAATCCCTGGCGCAATTAAAATTTGCGACAGTAGAAAATTATTTTTTGAATAATTTACTATAGAAAAGGCAATCCCTGGCGGATTTGAAATTTGCGACAGTAAAAAATTATTTTTTGAATAATTTACTATAGAAAAGGCAATCCCTGGCGCAATTAAAATTTGCGACAGTTGAAAATTATTTTTTGATTAATTTACTATAGAAAAGGCAATCCCTGGCGGATTTGAAATTTGCGACAGTAAAAATTATTTTTTGAATAATTTACTATAGAAAAGGCAATCCCTGGCGCACTTAAAATTTGCGACA